>WJEZ01003450.1:0-10818 GCA_009869925.1 Thalassaphorura encarpata
AAGAAACCATTTTTGACTGTTGATGGGGAATGGAATGGATTAATGACTGGAAAATGGTCTGATGGGAGAACAGAACGTTTTGTGGATGTTAAAAGATTAGATATTATAAAAAAGAGAACTCGTCCCATTGCTCAACAAGAGAAATATGAATCCCGTCGATTATGGAAAAATGTTACGGCTGGTCTCAAGTAAGTATTCAGTGCTAATATTTTTTAATTTCTAATCATAATTCATATTACCTATTTATATTTAGGTTTAAAAATATTGAGAAGGCTACTGAGGGAAAATTTGTTTTGGAGGAAAGGCAGCGAAATGAAGCCCGAATCCGACGAGAACGTAATGAAACATGGAGACCTAAAAAGTTTATACCTGCTGGGGATACTTGGGTATTTACTGATCCTTTGGAGCAGAGACTGAAAGTGCATCAACGTAATTTGAAGGAAGCAAAGGCTCCAGTTCCACCCACTAACCCTAATCCTAACCCAGGAGTGAGTAAAGAAGAAAATAATGGTAGCGTTGGGAGATCGCAAGGAAATACTCCCTCCACTTCCAGCAATGCTTAGCCAATATTTAATCTACGATTACGTTGCTAGCTATCCCGCCTTAGCCATAAACATAGCTAAATTTATTAATTTTGGTTCTGAGAAGAATAATAATTTTGTGCCATTTGAGTTTAATTCAATTTCCGTAATATTGTTGTTAGTGATTTATTTTTATTGGATTGAAGAAATCTGTGAAAGTCCACCGTAACATTCCTCTTTTTCTGTATTGAACCATTTGGGCTCGTTCATAATTGAGCTTAAGTTTCCTCTGCATAGAAAAGAGAAGTTTGTAAGGGATATTTGTAATGCTGTAAGGTATCGGTGCATGTGTAAGAGCGACTTATTCAGTTAAATTATTTTCTACACTTCTAGCAATCTAAAGGAAGGAGCAATATATGACAAAATAGATGATACCAGGCCGGACTGTCCTGTGGTCTGAAATGTTCATGTAATTTAACTTCTTGTTTAGCATTTTTCAAGACACACTTCATTTATATAAACTCGTTAAGTTTTCAGGGTGTTAAGTGAACATATCCTACAAAAGGAAAAGAATTAGGATTATCTTTAGACTGGTAACTAAAAAGGTTTCGAAGTTCAACTACATCATATTAAAATGGTGCACCTCTTGACCTCTAACAATTTGTATTTGTAAAATTATGATTGGTCAATTATTGGTTAACAGACTAGTTAAATAGCGAAAAGAATTATTCCTGTTCTAATTATAATCCATTGGTGCTAAAGGATGTGCCGTGCCGTGTTTTGATATTAAGCCAGGCTTAACACCTGTACGTACAGTAAGTGAGGAAATGACTCTCAAGCCTCAAAAGGCTAAAACAAATTAAACAAATACAAAATGTCTAGGTTTAAAACAAACTAAATGTTATTTAACTAGTGTGTTAAGTATTAACAACATAATAATCATTGTTACTGATAAAAACAATATGATCGTTTACTAATAAACATATCCAATAAAAAATTGAGTTTAATAATTTCTTTTCGAGTGCATCTGAATGTACAAGCGATGGTCTTTAAAATCATAATCGCCAATGGTTCACTGGACAATTTCCTACGCAAGTAAAAAAATATTACTATGGTAATGTTTAGTTTGGATTTTGATATGAAAACAAAGGAATTGAGAAAGGGTACTCGGATTCGACTTTCCTACTCCAGTTATCACTTTGGCTCGCTGAAGAAAAGTTTTCAGAATTTCAAAACAATTCTCGTGTCAAAACTTGTGGAAGATTCAAGATTTTTGAACAATGTTTCAAGTTTCCGAGAACACCACTAACAGTGGTGAACACCAAGGCGTTTCCGACATTTCTGAAACTTCGATCCAAGAATATGTGAGATTGGGAACAAAAAAGAAATTATTCCCTGGAGATTTAGTTCTGTATCGTCTGATTGACAAAGATACTTGGCCACCAGCCTGTGGAACCGTGATTTGGCCAAAAGATTCTACTGGAAGTCTCCATCACAAATCAACTACAGCTACAACTCATGATGGAACTCAAAGCTGTCCAACGTGTGAAGCTGGCCCTGGACTTGGAGCTGAAACTAACCCCAGGTGAAAAATTCGATCCAGCGACTACAATTTCCCAGGATGAGGAAGGAGCGCCGTCTTTTTCTTCTGTTCAACTCGTTTTGGATGATGGCAGTGCCGGAGATGTGGTTCATGTCCATTGGGCTGCGTCTAATCGCAGTACACAGATCCACGACTCAAAAGTAAGATACCATAGCTTTAGATGTGCCGTATGCCAGTTAACCTTTTAACTTTAATTGCATTAGCTATGTTT
This sequence comes from Thalassaphorura encarpata, assembly GCA_009869925.1. Classification (NCBI taxonomy): domain Eukaryota; kingdom Metazoa; phylum Arthropoda; class Collembola; order Poduromorpha; family Onychiuridae; genus Thalassaphorura; species Thalassaphorura encarpata. Next base: position 2,336 of record WJEZ01003450.1, read on the forward strand.
GATTGACCGAAATCTTCAACTGGGTCAACTTGTACGAAATAAAGATGGGGTTCTTGGGGTTGTGACTGGAAAAGAAGTGCGAGCAACGGTTCAAATCGTCGGGACTGAACAAGTCATCAAGGATATTCCAGTTTCTGCTTTGAATCCAATTACTCAATTAGTTCGAGGTCAACACATCTGTTATCAGGATTGGATGGGGGTGATTACAACTGTGAAGCGTCACTTGTATTTCCGGCTGGATGGTGGCATGACCTTTTATCTTGAGTCTGTTGAGAATGACGGATTTGAAAAGACAGATATTTACAACGTAGCCGACAATGTTTGTCCGGGATTCCGCTCTCAACTTTCTTACAGAACTCTTTGCAAAGCAAAATGGGGTATAGGAACCATGCAATTCCTCACAAAATGGATTCCACCGATCACCTACTTGTATTCCTTTGCACCTGTCACAGCTATTCGCTCAGAAGTAAGATGAAATTCTTTTTCCAAATTTCATTGGATATTTTCTAAATTTTCAAAATATGTACACAGGTCATTTCAATTTGTGTGGAATGGTTAACCTGCAATAAAGGAATCGGGAGCCATGGATTGTCCGAAATACCAGAACCTCCGAAAGAGTTGTCCCAAAAGGATTTTAAGAACGTGACGCCAATTGGAATTCCCAGCTGGGACTTGGTCCGCCCTGGATGCATCCGAGTTTACAAACTCAACCGTGATGACCTAATCACAACATATTCTGCTTGGATGCGTGATTTTCGCGTTGAATATATGGGAGAATGTGCCCCAGATCAAACATCAGCAGAAAAACGACCACCGCCGCATCAAGTCCTTCAAGTGGTAAGGAATTTTAACATTATTAAAAAAGAGGACACTTAATATGGATTTCATTTTCCTACAGACTCCTATTACACCAGTTGAAGCTGCGGTCAAAGTTATTCTGTGCCAGACGATGGTCGAAATAAATTGGGAGGTAAATAGGGAAATTAGAAAGTACTAATTTGGTTAAAGTGAAGATGATAATATTAATTATTATTTTTAATGAAAATGAAGGATGAGAAGAATGAAAAAATTTTTGGAACCCAAGTTCATGAAATCTGCGAAATGATTGGTAGTCATCCTGCATACTGTCCTGGAGTTGTTCTTGCTCAAGCTCTTTTGAATGAAACAGGAAAATATGGAGTCGTTCAACCATGTGCTACAACTGGTAATTCCTTATAATAATCACAAAAATCATCCTTGTACAATTTTGAATTTCTTCCAGATGATCATAATAAATCAAAGCGCACTCTTTACGTCAAATGGATCATGCCCGAATCGAGGGCAGATGAAAGTTCTGTCACACAAGATCTTGGAATCCACGAAGAATCTCTTTACGATGTAAAACCTCATCCGACGTACGCACTTTACCCAAAAGGACACATTGTTTTATTTGACAAACCGATTGAGGGTCAAATCGGAGGAGCAGTCGTGGATTTGGACATTCGAGCTGGACAAATGCTTGTTGGAGTTCCAAGCAAAACATCAGCATCAAAATTGTGGCCTCACACTGTCACTCCAGTCACTAAACTCTCTGTTTGGAATTTTTTCAAGAGACAATGGGAAGTTAAAACGATTCTTCCACTCCCACACCAGTTGATTGAGAACGAACACACAAAACCAGATCCAGGTAAGCAAGAATAGCATTAAAAATTATTTAGATTCTTTGCTTAATTAAAATTTAATTCATTTTTAGATATTCCGAACATTGTTTTGAATTTGAAAAGTTACGACACTATGAATAAAGTCCGGACTTGGGAACCTGAAATCCCACAATTTGAAATGCTTGAAAATCTGGCTGAAAATCACAAATTTGCCAAGTACCCACCACCCTCGATTAGTGATCGCCTTTTCCATGCAATTCACAAGGAACACACTGCATTGAGTCAACACGTTCCTCCAGGAATTTGGATCAGAGGTTATGACAGTCGACTCGTAAGTAGCTTTTAAGAAAAAAATTCGAAATTTTGTATGTATTTTGTTTGAATTGGATTTTTCATGCCCTCTAATAATGTATTACAGGATTTACTCTCCCTTTTGTTGCTTGGAGAAACCGGAACCCCATATGAGGATGGACTTTTTATGTTTGATATTCAATTCACTGAGGATTTCCCTGCGACTCTTCCTCGAATCAAGTTTGTCGTCTATTCGCACAGCTTGAGTCCATTTGTGGATCAAGATGGCACATTTTGCATTTCCAAATTATCTTGGGGCAACAAGGATGCGAATTCCTACGTTCTGAAGCTGGCATCGGAGCTGAGAAGTAAGGCTCGGCTGGATTTAATCTTGAGATACCCCAGAAATGTTGCTATGTTTTAAATATCTTTTTACTACCTTCCAGAACTTCTTTTCCACAAGGAACCGTTCTTTGAGGATGATCGACATCAGAACCTGAGGGGAACCGAAGAGGGGGTAATTCTGTCAAGGGAATACAATGAAAAAGTTTTTATAGAGATCCTTACATCCTTTCACAATATGGCATGCAAGCCATATAATCCCTGGAAGTACCACATGGCTGCTCATTTGGATAGTGTTCTTCCATAGTAAGCTCATTTTTATTTTCAAATAAAATTGCTAAATTAAAACTCTTTAGTTTAACTGTATATGGTCTTTTCTCAAATTACAGCAAAATCAAAGAAGTGAAACAATGGCTTCGTCTTAGTGGATATCCACTGAATGGTATTATTTCGGAATTAAATCATTTTAGGCTATTTAAATTTCATTTCTGAACATATTCAGATGCTCCAGAGGATGCTGAAGACGATGGAGGCACAATTGCTCCACCAGCCTACCCAATGCTCCCACTTTCCAAAGGATTTCAAATGGCTTTCGAATCCCGTCACTCCAAAATGCAAAAATTCTTACCAATCTGATTCAGGCAGCATTGACAAACAATCTTTATCCAATTCCTCGCTCAATGTATCATTGGATAAGAGTTCCATCGGCTCCAGTTTGGAATCTACGTCTATTGTCGCTCCCACTCAAAAAACCAATGAAGAATTGGAGGAGGTCGTCATCTCCAACTAAATCAAACTACTGATACCACTACAAAAACAAAAACCTCGTCGTTAACTAGATCAGATCATAAGTATTTAAACCTTTCTTTCACTATAGAACTCAAACTGCCATGAATCCAAAATTAATGAGAAATGTCCCTCGTCTTACAAGAATATGAGAAACTGAATAAAATACACTAAAAGTCAATGCGTTGAAAATGTTTTTGAATACTTGATTCTTTCTTCAGGGATAATGACCGACGCCGACTGGACAGTGGGCACTTTAGATGCGATGCCCCAGGCAACCTTCAGCGTTTGAAATTTACTCGAAAACCTTTATAATTTTAAGTGCACATAATTTTCCCTTGACCCTTTTTCGTCACGAAAGCTTAAAAGGTAAATCTTGGGTAAATTCGATAAATCGAGAAAGATTAAGCCAAGAATATAATATTTGCGAGATGGTTAAGTCTGATCTGGTTTCAGGTTCCAAAATGAAGCCATGGGCAATATTAGCAATTTTAGCTTTAGCCGTTAATGCAAATTTTGCGTTTTCTGGCATAGATTCAGATAGCCCAGACTACAATAAAATGTACGATCAACTTGAGGCAGATTATATTCGTGACTTGAAGAAAACAACACCGAAACCAGAAAAAAATGTAAATACAAAACGGTTTAAGGATAATTGAAATGAAACTAATACCAACTTTTATGACAGGAAGCTGCGAGTGGAGAAGCTGCTGTATGGAAGCCACCTCCAGAGGAAGAAATCGCACATCATTACAATGATGAAATCCAACCTGAAGAGGCGACAACCACACTCTCCCCAGCTGAATTGTATGAAATTAAAACAAGGAGTTATAAAATGTGATCATCCCTGGTTCTGGAATGCTTTCAAATGTGCATGGTTGGACTATTGGAACAATCATGAAGATCTGCCACGATTTAAACGGAATGCAAAAGTTGGATTTATTTTCTGGGGAATAATTTTATCACTCTTGCTTTGTCCGTGGTGCGTTTGCATAGGTAAGTAAAACAAAAGAAATCTAGTTCCGCTGAGATAGACACTATTTCTTAAAAACATATATCTACAATTCTTAGTGACGGCCATATACATGAAGTCCAGAATTGGTAAAAAGTCCAGAATTGGTAAATTCCAACGGAAGGCAGAGCAGTACATTGAAAAAATGAAACCTGGTGTCATGATTCACCCTGATGGGACCAAAGAGGAATATGAACCAACTCAAGAGGAACAAGATGCACTAGATAATTTGTTACAAGTCCTTGCAACAGTTGTCTGAAAATATTTTGTTTAATCCGACCAAACAATATAAAAACGAGATGCATATTGTATTGTACCATATAGGAGTTTTACTAGGGTCGGCGTAATGTGCTCGGAAACTCCTGCTTCCGCTACTGCTGCTAGTTAAGAAAAATAAACTAATTCCACATGTACTCCTAATGATTTATTGTTTCGATAATTTACAAAATGTACAAGTACAACTCATTTGCATATTTGATTACATGAAGGAAGAGTTAAAACAAAATCTTGCACTTCGGGGTAAGGTGGGTTTGGCCTATTTCCTATAGTGTGTATGACTTGGCATTGGGACTCCGAGCTCAAGTTTTGAAACATTGCCATTCTCCTATCTCCGGAGTCTCAACGGAATTAAGAGACGGTGATTGTTGGAACTGGAACAATATTGGAATCACTGGCTCAACACATTTTAAACATCTGGGTCCAGTGTATTCTCTTCTCACTGTGGTTAGTTCAACAGCTGTCTAACCCCAGCCAACCCGTCCTTAATTCAAGGTTTTTCGAGTTAATTAGCTCGACCCGTGGAACCTTACCTTAATTAACTCCACACCAGAGACTAGAGTCCGAGTCAGAAAGAAGGCCAAGGAAGTAATTGGTAATTAAAACTTTTCTTAATTAGCCAGATAGACAGAATGAAATCATTGATAAAAAAAAAAGCCCTGTAATGTAATGTATATCTGATTCTCTGATCGCATTGACTCAGTCAGTCAGTCAGTCCGTCGAGTCATAACGTTTAGCTTAGCAAATAATATCACAGCTTTCTTCTGTTTTCAAAAATTAGTATTCTTTTGTGTAGTTTTGTTATTTTACTTGAAATTAACGTGGATACATTCACAATATTTTCTTCATTTGAAGAAATGATTCAAATACTGAAGGAGATTTTTATTTGCTGTCCTGGGCGTGTTGAGCGCACAAGCCATATGTAAGTTAGGAGCTTATTTGGTTGTAGTTGGTAAAATACACGTAGTTCTTTATTCATCATGTGTATAATGTCTCAGAAAGGTTAGCTACATAGTATTTTCTTTTTCTTTGTGTAACCAGGATGGCACATTACTCTTCCCAAGTTAAGCCAGAGCCAATGGAATAGTGATATGATGGATACGACTCCTGCCCCAGAAACTCCCCCCACGGTAGTTCAAGGTCCAGGTCCAATTTTTTCGCCATATGCACATCCAGCACTTACTAGTAGTCCAGTAATTCCGGAACTAATGGCACCAACACCACCAATGACACCGAAAGTAGTGACTTTTGCCCCAATGGCACCAAGAGAGGAAGTTATGGGAGCAACGGCACTACCACCAGTTCTATCTGTGCCCACTACTCAAGTTTTTGCTCATAAGAGTGCCCCTGCACCGATTGTCACGGTATTGGCTCCTGGATTTGACTCAGCATCGTCAACTGTGGGTGGGAAAGGAGTCGCTGATTCGACTTCATCCATTCCTAGAACACCAGCAACCCCCATTATTCATCAGTACTCCCTCCCTGCAACTCCAACTCGTCACTACGCTCCTGCTGGGGATGTTTCACCGGCAGATGTATCTGGATTTTCTTTCTCTGATTTTCTCGTTCAGTTGGAAGATTATCATCCAACGGTAAGATTCAGATATGCCTTACAAAAGTTTTATTAACAGGGGATATGACTATTTGCTTCTTTTTTTATTCCAGCTCCCTGACTCAGTGGCAAATCATTTCCTCCAACTCTCTGGATTTGAATCTTCAGACCCAAGAATGAGCCGATTGATTTCAATCGCTGCTCAGAAATACATCTCTGACATAATCAACGATGCTTTTACCCACTGCAAGCTGAAGGCACAAGTGCCTGTGGGGAAAGCCAAAATTAAGGACAAAAAATATGTGCTCACCATGGAGGACCTTATCCCTGTTTTGAATGACTATGGAATCACCGTTAGGAAACCTCCATATTTTCTTTAATTCTTCATTTATTGGAAGTGCTCGTAAAATGTAAATATTTTCTACGGTTTGATACGAGCGAAACTACATGGCACTGGCTTTCAGTAATGTAATGGATTATTGATTGACTTCTACTTTGACTATGTTCATGAGTTCTGCAGTGTTGGGAAATAATCCATGTTTTCATTCAAGTTCATTTTCAAATGACTCATTGGTATAATTATTTTTGGCCTAACTGAAGTATGTTGTACAGATTAAAGAATCAGGACATAATAAAATGAAGACGACTTAATACAAACTACCAAAACATTTTATTCAAATTAGAATTCGTAATATCTCAGATGATGGAGAAAGTATTTGTATTGAATAAAATCCAAAAGACACACATGTTGAGATTGGAACTCAATGGAGTCTTGATGGTGTCGTAGAGGAATTTAATTAACGGTTGCTCAGATGTAGCGGTAGCTTGGCGGATTTAACTAGGATCGGTTGTCTGGAAGTAGACGAAAGCAGTCAGTGATGATTTTCCACTTGTCCTCTTGAGCCGTGATTGTAAAACTCTGATAAAACTGCCTCGGTGCTCTATCACCACCATGTTGAATGTGAACATTTCCTTCCACTTGAACTATGACGGTTTTCTGATTATTTGTAGCCGATTCTATTGAAGAAAAAATCAATCAAATCAATCAGTTATACTAGAAACTAGAAATTAAATTATCATTAATATTCAACCTGGAACAGGCTGAGCATCCATTGCACTTATCACATGGGTAGTCGTCGGAAGGCCTTCGTAGAATTTCTGAATGTCTGTAGCCCCTTGGACAGAATTTCCATCCCAGACTAAAACAGACGTGTCCATGTATAAACGCCCCATTAGCTGAAATTGTTTCATGAGCAAGATAAAATTCTTCCTTTAATGAATAAAGATCGTTCTCCAAAAATTAAACAGAACCATCTGCATAAGTAATTCACTTTGACTTACATGTCTGCGTTTGTCCAACGTGTCGTAGTAAAGTTTATGAAATTCTTCTGCTGTATTAACAACATCTTCCAACTGAGCAATCCGGGCCTCCGTCTTCTCTCGCCCTTGCTGAAAAATAACATCTTGAAAAATCAATTTTGCAAGAAAATAGTAATAATGTGTCTGTGTATGGGGTTTGGTGAATAGATTTCAACGAGTACTTTTGTTGTACCACACTATACCACGTAACCTAACGCCAATCCTTCAGCAATTCATTAAGTTAAGAAATTAATCATTTAGTTATTAAGACGGTTCCTTGCTAATGTTCCAACAAATAAAAGTATCGTACCGGTACAGATCCCGAATTCATAATGTCGTGTCGTGATTTTGAATTGATTAACCAAGAAGACCAATTCGATTTCGAAATCAAAGCCAAGCAGGTCTACAAAATTTGAGAAATATTTTCCAGTTACTATTCAGTTGTTTGAAAGGCGAGGATCAGCTGGAACCGAAGACCCCAGAATAAGAATCAGCAATAAGCAATACCACAGGCAATACGCTCGACGTCCGAGTCGAGCGAAAGTGTGCAAGAAGCGCGCCTCGGCTTTCCTATGGTTCATAATGGAATTGTGGTGTGGAATTCTGGTAGAGTAGAAGTAGAACTGTCCAATTTTTCTTAGAAATCTCATATGTAGAATCTCAAATCTCTACGAGAACATATTTCTGTAACCTGTATTGAAGGATGCTATAAATTCGTACAATAACAACACTGTAGTTTTGAACATTTTAATTTCTCATGAATGACAATGACATCCAGCAGTTACATTAAAACAGTATAAATCAAATCAATAATGGTTTAGTTAAACTACAAAACAGAATGAAAATTTTGACAATTCGGAAATCAAAATGAGGGAATCAGAATTTTAGTTTACTCGTCATCATCCTCCAATTGTTCAGCCATGGCAGATTCGATGAATCTCTTGTAAGTTGCCATAAACTTGGCAATGAATTCCTCCAGATGGAAAATCACTTTTGATCCCTTGGAAGATCTCCATTGGCATCGAGCAGCCTCGGCGCAGATTTCCGGCTTGAGCTGATTATCACAATTTCTAACCAATTCTTTCAGCAGACCCTTAAAAATCAAGTCAGGGGGAATGCAGTGGCTCAAGAGTTCGTAGATTCTGTCACGGACGGCAAGTAATTTGGTTGGAGATTGCTCGTTGACAATTTGAAATGCTGTATCTCTTAAATATTGTTCCCAGTC
>WJEZ01003451.1:0-10817 GCA_009869925.1 Thalassaphorura encarpata
GAAAAGAATTATGTAATAAAATATTAGAGAGAATGAAAATGAACATGATTTTTCGATAAGGATACTCTCTTTATTCATCATTTCCATTTTTCCCTTTGCACTTAAGATCCTCAACTCTTAAGATTAGATTATCTTTAAGTCCGCTCAGTCCTGGATTACGATTACAATTACAATTATTAGTAATAATATCAGAAAACCGGTTATGAGTAACAAAAGTGCTAGAGTGAGTAATCAGTTACCATTTTTTACGTACGTATATCAATCAATGAGCGAGCGGCAATAGCAGTGCAATGCAATGCAATGGATTCTCAAGAAAACTCTCTTGAATCTCTACTCAGCAATAAACTCATCATCATCCTTTTTGCCCTACTCTTTAAAATTTATCTTCCTTACATTACGAAAGCATTACGGACACTTGCTTGAGTTTAAATGACTATTTTAGATAATTAATTATATAAATAGCCAAAAATTAGCTGCGAGATTAGAGGCAAGTTAAATAATATGTGTGGTAAGCATGCTTGAAGTGGAAAAAGTCCTTTATCGGTTCTCCTTTTCTTTTTCCTCAACAAACAAGACACACACAGAGACCGACCAAACTCATCATTGCAATCGCAATACAACGAAAAGAGTGAATTTCTGAATTCTAATATCAATTCTTAAATATTAATTACAACAATAATTATATTTTTACATTACAGAAAAGGTAAAGGAGAATTTTATCGTCATAATTTAAAAGTTAAGTTTTCTATACAACAGAGAGACAGAGCGCGAGTCGCGACCATAGGCCAGGTCAGGATCCCAGTGGAAAGCCAAATAGAAAAAACTGTGTCTCCACTTTTAGGGCAGGGAAAGTCAACTTTCACCGTCCACGTCCTTTAGATTTCTATGTTTATACGAATTTTACGAATTAAATTACTTCACGAAACATCAATTTTTACAGGGTATGCATGTACGTGGTGCTATAAATATTGCTAAAAGCAGACGAATCAGTATTGGAAAAAGTCCAGTAAAGAGGCTATACTTTTTGTCAGGAAATTTCGCTATAGAAAACTAGGTTCCTATTAGCCTGACACCCTACGCAACACACACACACCTCATAATTTACATATCGTATCGTATGAATATGAAAGGCCGTTTTCTCCAAATCTACATTATATCGCTAAAAACTTGCATCTCTTTGACATGACCGACATTTTTCTCATCTGATGATTTAAAACTAGTCTTAAATAACAATCTTAGCCTATAATCTTAAATATATCTAATTATTATTACGTGAGTATTATTGAACTTTAACCCAAAATGAACGCAGCACTCAAACTAATCCTCATTATCTTTATTGAACCACATTAGCTCAAAAACCCTATTACTCGACTCGATACCAAGTTGAGATTTACATAATTCATCTCGGTTTCCCTTTTTATTTACTCATTCAAGGGCGATATGCTTTTAATTATTAATAAGTGCGCTGTATTCGCAAATAACGCCGGGGTCCAGAAGTTATGGGAATATATGGATTTGAAAATGCTTGCGGGACAAGACTTGGGATGGGATTTTGGGAAATATCCCGTTTTCAAAGATATTAATTATCACAGCGCAATCATAATCAATTGAATTACTTAATTTCGTATTTTTCCTTTGTTGAATGCACGTACGTATACAAGAAGCCAGGAAGAGAGAGTTGATCTAAAAGTTACACTTTGGATTTTACACACACATTAATTGGCTGGGTACACTATTAAGCGGAGGAATTTTATCACTATCCATCATAAGCTTATCAACGTCAATATTAGACCAAATTAAAATAGAATACAGTGCTTTGGCTTCAAATAATTTTGTCAAGTGGTTAAAATTCTGTACAACATAATGAGTGTATAAACCATTAGCAATATTATCCATAAAAAGTACAAACTTATACAAAAAAATTACATAATAATAAAATACGGCACTTTTTATGATTAGAACAACAAACAAACGGTCATTTGAATAAAATTAACGCAACAATAAAAAGGGAGCAAAATTACGACTAGATTCCACTGAACCCACAAACAAGTCATTAAAACTAAAGCTACAAGCCTTTCGGCAGCACACCCCTTCCTTACACAAAAAAAGCTGCACATGTTAGCTAAATATTATTTTCCAGTCCTGTCATGATTGCACGTGAGTTGTGTCATTTGTAAAATTATTAAGTAGAGTAAGACAGCTTTAGCTTCAGCTTTTTTAAGATTGAGTCTGATTGATGAGATGTAGAGATTGAACTTGAAGAATTTCATGGAATTGTAGCAGGTAGAATTGTGTTGTGCTGTGCTGAAGGGTCCTATTTGAGATGATCCATCAGTGTCAGTCAGTCTTAAGAAGTAACAACTATTGTTTTTCTGATAAAATGTAATTCGATTTCACAACAATAACTGATAAAACAATTGAATTAAAAAAACATTTTGCACATGATGGCACTGTATGACTGTATGGTACAACAACGTGGGGGGAAGGGATAGAGGCGGCAACCGTCAACGTGGTGAGCTGGACAAGAGACCAAGCTTTTGAAATGGNAGGTTAATTCAAGAGAGGCTCTTATAAAATAGAGTTCATTCCTCCTCTCGTCTTAGAAACACTTCAAAAGCAAGACTCGTCTCAGAGATACACTTTCTTGACAGATCGGGCCGTGCCGTAGCCATCATTGACGGGAAGGACTCCTTTGGGTTGATTCGGTGGCATGTGATGAGACGTTCCAAATCCGTCCAAGTGAATCCCACCACCTGGTCTCAAGCTCCCAAATGCATCTCGTCCTCTTTGTGAATTCAAATCCCCTTCAAACCTAAAAACAGAACAGAGTTACCAGTTAGCAAGAGTGGACTCAAGGAAAATGATAATAAGATTAGTATCAGTCTTGGAGAAAATACCAGTCCTTGAACTCTTAAGCTTTCTCCAAAGAAAAAGTTCTTTCTTCTTCACTACACGTGAATTACACAACAAAGTAAAATTGAATCCGATTACAAATTAAATCTGTAAATTGGATTCTGGTTCCAGAGTTCCCTTCTGGGTGAGGCGAATCAAATTGAATATATTATTTCCAAAGTAATTATTACTGTTATAACAGACTTTAAGATTATAGTGTAATTTAATAACTTTTCAGGAACCAACAAGACAATTTTGAAAGTTAAACTAAAAAAAACGATTTACCGATACAAATCGCGTCCATAGGGTTGGGCAAAATGAAACATGGATGTTTCTTGATGATCCGATGGATGATGTGTTCCTTGCCCTAAAACAGCCGGTTCCATTTTTTCCATCCAAGACTGGCTCTGCGTACGTTGCTTCTTCCTTTCCCTCTCCAACTAATCTCCTGTCACATCGAACCGGGAAAAAAAAGAAATACACGATCACGCCATGGAACATTAGACACATTAACCCCGCAGCACAGCCCAAAAGATTTCTTATAAGGAAAAACCGAGGGGAGAAAAAAAATGTGATTTCTTTTTCATTTCCAATGAAGACTTTAAAAGCCGTCAATGCTAGGATCAGTTTCTCTCCCTTCCGACGTTGAAAATTACTTTAAACTGTCCGGTTTTTAAATTAAAAATTCTTACGTATTAATGTTGAGATTGTGCCGTTGTTCAAAATACTCTGCAAATTCAAAATGAAGAAATTATTAGAACTGTGTCCAAATACTTAGCTTGACAAGAACTGTTAGATTATTACCGTATTCGGCATCTGGGTATGGAATATTATCGTGATCCTTCCTACATCTCTTTGCACATCCCCACCCAGCAACAAATCCCAAGAGAACGGCACAAACACATCCCACACCGACGGCAATTGACAAGGTTTCCGCTGTGTAAGATTCCCGTCGTGGAACGACAACAGGGTCTTCACTGGCCACCTGAGCCCAGGGAAAGGAAAGGACAGTAGCGGATTAAAATCACTCTCATTAATCACAATAGCTTAAAGAACTAATCAGTCACAGTTCCAACACTTTTGAGCTTCTCTTTTGAAGGAAAAAAACTTCCAAGTCTGGTTCGAATGATATGACTTTCCATTTGAAGTAATTCTACGACTCCCTTCCCTTACAACGTAATCTCACTATTCCACGTCAAAAATATCGACACTACTCTAGGTTATAGCCAAAGGAATAACTATAAAAAAGGTTCAGATTGGATCCAAAAGACCAAATCAGGAAAATCTGTCAAGTCATTCATTTCTACCCCGATCTCCTCCTCTAAAAGTGTTTCCCTTGACGGGAGACACCCTTCCCTTACAACGTAATCTCTCTATTCCACGTCAAAAATATCGACACTACTCTAGGTTATAGCCCAAGGAATAACTATAAAAAAGGTTTAGATTGGATCCAAAAGACCAAATCAGGAAAATCTGTCAAGTCATTCATTTCTACCCCGATCTCCTCCTCTAAAAGTGTTTCCCTTGACGGGTAACTGGCTATAAACATTACATTAACTTCAACTATACATTTATCGGGAACGAGGGAACAAAAAAAAACGGTCAAATAAAATTAACTTTCCTTATTAGCCTTTCCTACACTCTAATGCTCAATATCGGCGAGAAAGAAAGTAATGCTGGAGCCAGCCGAGCCAAGGCTGGCCATTGCCAACTTTTACACTGTACGTATAGTGACCGTAAAAGGAAGTAAATACAAGTTAAGTCTACTCTATGGCCCTACGTTACGTACGTCTTTCGTGGGTTGTCCATCTCCTGATAGAATCGTAATGGATTGACTTCCGCTCGACTCCACAGACTTTGAGCTACTCTTATGCTGCTCTGATGGAATTGTGTTTGGAGACGCAGAGTTTGACGATGACGTAGCTGCTCCTGCTGCCTTCAGACATTCAGAGTGAGTCCCAGTTAAAATACTCTGGAAGTATTCTCTTTTTGAAACTGGTTTGTCCAATGGAATAGGGACACATTTGCTTTCTCGTTTATGCCAAGCACAGTAAGGACTTCGGAGTGCGACACAGTCACTGATAAATAGAAAATATTATATTAGTTAAATCATGAGCTTTCATCTTTCACCGCAACTTTCCCCTGTAGAAATATGAAGCAGCGGCTATTGCCCCAAATACAAAATGCCTTTGGCATGGCTTCCCCATCTGCACGAATGCATTTGGATTACACTGTATTTTATTGCGGAAGTATCTCTCCGTCCATTAGTCTAATTAAAACTTTCCCCTGTAGAAATATGGAGTAGCGGCTATTGCCCCAAATACAAAATGCCTTTGGCATGGCTTCCCCATCTGCACGAATGCATTCGGATTACACTGTATTTTATTGCGGAAGTATCTCTCCGTCCATTAGTCTAATTAAATGGGGAAAGCAACGTTGAAGGAAAGGAAAGCAAGTAAACAACTCAACTCAAATTCGGTTACTTAATACGTACGTTCCATCCATCCTTACGCTTATGCTATTTTACTTACTTGCAAGACTTGATTTTGGAAGTGAAGCATTGGCGTAAAGTCATCAGTTTCAAGTTTTCATCAGAGCCAATGAGAAGTTTTGGTGGACTCCCACCAAGAAATAACATTTCTCTCACAGGGGTTTTAAAGAATTGAATCTCGTTGATGACAATCGTTTTGACGGTGTCTTTTCCAACATTCACCATCGTCAGCACTTTACCATCATCTACATATTTTAAATGGGGAAAAAATATTCGGAGAACACTTTTAATGAGTTTGTTCAAAAAGCCTTTCTCCTTAGTTCTGAACAGAGAAGACTACTCTAAGTAATATAGGGAAACAGCATGCATTCCAAAAGGATCTTATCCTTCTTTCTATCCCATCCCATTAAATGCCTTGACTTTAATGAAACTTCATTCAAGACGAAAGTCTTCCTCCCTCATTGTGTTTGTGGAGGGACTAAAGTCTTCCTTTGTATAAAGATAAAGTCAAGGCTTTGCCCGCCCATGCTGTACTCTGCTCTGCGATGCCATAAATACGTAATAGGTCCTTTAGAATGATACTAATCGATAGCATGAGACCATTACCTACCCACAATTGAATACTTCCTAGACAGGGAGAATAAAACACCTTCCTTTTCCTTAGCCTTCAGGATGTTGTTCCTTCTCAATGCAGCACAAAACATGTTTACTTTCTCCCTTCTTCAAAGGACTTTCAGTTTATCAATGGAATCTTTTCACTCACACTAAATGAGCCTGCACAGCACAGTCCAGTTTGGCGGAAACAAACGCGAGAATAATGTACCCCTCCCTTTCTTTCCCTTCTACGACATTCATTGTTAACTCAACTACCACACCTATTAGCTAACCGGCTCAGGGAATGAATGATTAAAATTGCTCAATCCTTTCAGAATAATTACATTAGCTAGGATTAAAAATTCATCAGGGAGCTAAATATCAGTATAAATCAGGGCGAGTTGGAAACTTTATCTCTAGGGTCTTGAATTCTTTCAAAAGACCTTAAAAATGGGGTGGTTTAACGAGCGTACCTGTTCCGATAAAAAGAACATCAAATTGTGAGCCATCCGGCGTAGTAGCATTCGTATGCACAGCAATAGTAGTGAATCTATACGGCTCCGTCGACTGCGTCAAGACCGGACGACCATAAATCGGCTGAACAGCTGCAGTAGCACAAACATAAAACCAAAAGTGATTGAAATACTTTTTCTGTTTATTCATGTCTTTTACTATTTTCGTCCTCATGAAACACAGGATTAAGGTTGTTACATGAATGAAACTTATGGTCCGGTGGTAATTTCGTAACTTTGGTAGGATTACGTTGTAATAGTATAGTAGTAGTAAAACATTCAACTTACGTTCATCCATCAAAGAGTGTAGACCAACAAAGTAGTAATATTGATCCGGAAGAGTTGTAGAATCATTTGCACAAAGTCCAGGTCTCGGCTCCGGAACCTTTAATTGAAACAAAGTAAAATCTTGAAATAAGTTTGGCAAAGACTCATTTAAGAATAACCTTAAAATGGCATTAGTTGATACTCCTCTATTACTTAACAAAAGTTACGCACACACCTGCTCTAAATCACTTCTAATTCTTAACACTCAACTGGGAGCTATTAAGTAGAGGACAGTCATATGAAAATGGCATTAGTTGATACTCCTCTATTACTTAACAAAAGTTACGCACACACCTGCTCTAAATCACTTCTAATTCTTAACACTCAACTGGGAGCTATTAAGTAGAGGACAGTCATATAATATCCACCTAAAGCCCTGGGGACTCTTGCGCGCCAGATAAACTTCCAATTTTAATTAAGAGAAATAGACCCATCATTTCCATTAAGGAAACAACATGAGAGAGAGAGAAAGTGGGTCTCTAGTTACATAGGTTATCATTAACCAATAGCTCCAAGGGTTGCAAACTCACTCCAAGTTGACTCTGAGTTTAGGCACGAAACCCTGTAAACAGTGTCATCATCAACCGACGACCCGACCTAAGAACTTTGTGAGAAACTTCATCAACTTGGGATTGTATGCTGGCAGAGACAAGTTGGTCTCTTTCCTATGACCAAAGTAAAGTTAAAGTACAACAAACTAATAAAACTCAACTCTAGCAAAACCCCCCAACAAGTTAGGGCTTTCCAAGTTGTAAAATCACATTAGATAAACCTACCTTGACAAAACCCTAACATCTTGCCCTAGCCTTTCACTTGTAGATGAACAAAAACCATTATCGTATGTTACCAACTTAGTTTTAATAGCCGGAATAGGTTAGTCCTTCACATTCATCCGGTCGGTCGGCCGAATGCCAGCCAAGCCAGCACGATTTCATTATCCTTATCCTATCTACTTTCCTTGGCTTAAGCTCAATTATTTCCTCTCTCAAGAATTACTAGACCACTTGACTCCAATCTGCCCATCCAGAGTCAATTCCTGGCACCTTCATGAAAATAATTAAGACTGGCGGCTATTTGACTGTCGGAAATCGAAAAAGCATAAGATCAGCACAATTTTGGACAGTCTTTCCTTCCAGAAAGTTGTAAATGTCACAACATCCGACGGAATTAATTTCATGACACAGTTACACAGAAACCTTACGGTTGATCCCATGACTAGAATTACTAACCTTGGACGGTGGAACTGGAAGCCAATGCATTTTATCATTTTCTTGGGCCTTGAAAGCCCCATCAAATACATCCAGAACGTCGCGCATCTTGAACGCACATACAGCTGAGCCAGTTAAACTGTTGACTCCAGTCGTAAACACTACAAAACATTATTACATTTTGCAAATATTCGTATCACTACATAATATGCTGTAAATAATTTTACTGACCTCCATACACGACTTCAGAACCGAGTTGAGAAACGGGGAGCATGATCGACATGGACTCTGTCGAAAATATATAATAAACAAATTTAGTACAAATAAATTCAAAACTAGGCCTAGCCCTAGTAAATTCTGCTTCAACGATTTTCATAACGATCGAAAAAGTTTGAGTCGACAGAGCAGCACATCGATATTTAGGAAAATCCGTTAAACTAACTATATCATAAAAAGTTGAGATAGTTTTCCCTTGTTAACAACGACGAAAAGTAATACAGGATATTTGGATCAAGTGCTACAGTTTTGAGTGAACATTTCTCGATGGGGTAAAGAGAAAGTCCGTACGTACATATGATGAGAAAACTTACGTATTTCATCGAAGGAGAATGGGAATTCTCCTGGGACCGAGCAATTCAATCTAGCCTTAAAAAAGGTGGTCCATCGATTTCTTGTGCTTCCACGAGCAAAACCTCTGTCACCTTTACAAACCCGACCCACTCGACTGTAGATTGCCTGTGAATAAAAAAAAGTGATGAATGACGGGATTCTTACGTAGAGAACAACACCGGGCAGGGCGAGATCTCATTCATATAAATAATCTAAAGCCCAGCACTCATCTCTCCATAAATCCGGGTTTACGACTTCAAAAATTCTCATCATCATCAATATGGATGCAAACTTATATACTGAAACTGATACTCAAATATGGTTCCCCCTTCTTCGTCTCTTTGCTATACATTAAGATTACATGGTGAATTTTCCCCCTTACTCTTAGGGTTACAAAATTTATTATATCGTTCATCATTCTTATATTAATCATGGGATGAAATCTTTTAACTCACTTCACTACAGATTAGTCTGCTTCGAAGGAGATATCTATTTCCAATTACTCCCAGAAAATTTATAAAGGTCACGCAAAGAACCCGAAATGGTGCTAAGATAGTAAAACTTCCAAAAGCTCTTTCGTTTGGAAAGTACAAAAGTAAAAGAGACCAAAAATGACAAACACAAAAAATGCAGTCGAACTAAATGTAAATATTTTGAAACCATGAAGGAAAACAATTTGTTTGACTCACCTTTCCACAGTTTTTGAATTCTTCGCTCGTTTCTCGGAAGAAGAAGAAAACAAAGTCTCCATATTGCATAGAATTCACAAAGTTAGGGGCTGCAAAATGGAAATAAATAAACGGAAACGTTTCATTACTCTTTTTCCCACAAAACACAATAGAATTACAAAAGCCCAAAAGCTCCTTCATTCTCTTTCCTCATTAGAAATTCCATTTAATATATCAGATGAGAAGAAGTCGGATGGAAGAAGAGTCACACTCAACTTTCCTCTGACTGACTGACTCATCCACTTCCACGCCTTCCTTCTTCTCTAATCCCTATTATGAAGAAGTGGTACAATTTTAATTTCGGAAACTTATTAGACTCCCATCCAATCACACACGACGACTTTCTCTTATTTCACATCCTCCTCCACTAAATTAGATGCATTCAGCGGAATCCGGGAAACCTTCATCCTCTTTCAAATGCAGCAATGAAAGGCCTGAGCTCAACTTCGAGGGCTCTCGTATTGTGAGTCAACGGAACGTAAAATTATAAGTACATCCTTATCCTTGGTCTAGGCTTAAAATAAAATTATTCATTCGACTCGGCGAGATTGTAAAATCTTCATGTCCCAAGCAATGAGAACTGAGCATCAACAAATCTCTACTTATAGAATCCAAGTAATTTCCAAAGATAGCGCTTAAGTTATTGTATGGAATTTAAACTTTATTTTATTTCATAACAATATCGCATTTTATTTACCATTTAGATGTTTGAGATCATGTTGCGTGGTCCTCAAGGACTCCCATCGATGAATCAGAGGGTCCACCTCAGCAAAATCAGCCTTAAAATAAAAAAATTAAATATAATTTCAAAACTCAAACCAGGAAGAATATAGACAAGTTATGAAAACTTTATGCCTTACCATTGTTCCAGCGTAAACTGAGCCATCTGTAAATACGGATCATACACACATTTTAATCAATCGGAACAACAGACATGACGAATCGATATAGAGATAAAAAAGCCACCACTCACCAACAACTGTATAAGTGCTATTGTGCTTAGGGTCATAAGGGCAAATCCCTTGACCCTTCTTTGGGTCTCCTTCCAATACATACGTCCCCCCGGGAGACAATTGATAGTAGCCACAAATGGGGCTGTAGGCATTTGTTCCACAAACAAGCATTTTCCCAGGACTCACGACATTTAAGATCCTGATGTAATTTTGGCAATTTTCCTAAAACAGATAATAAAACCAATATAAAAAAATAACTCAAGCCGAGAGCTTTCCCTGAATCCGAACTCAGTCACTCAGCCAGTTCATTCTTTCCCTCGTCGGCTTACAATTATTTTTCTTTTCATCCCTTCTACACAGACGGAAGAGGCTTTGTGGGGAACCATGAGTGCGAAACCAGGACATGAGATTGTGAGTATTACTCATCTTAAAACAACCATTGTCACACACGCACAGCACATATCCACATTGCCTTCATCCTCAAGAGGGTTTGGAAAGTCACC
>WJEZ01003453.1:0-10814 GCA_009869925.1 Thalassaphorura encarpata
TTTTTTTTGTGATAAATGATAAATTTTATCACTTGAGGTGTTCAGGTCCATTTACTACTTAAGGAAGAAGAGGTCCAAGTTCAGAGAAATTATTAAAATGATTTATTAATATCGTACCACCATACTCTAATTTTATATCATTCAGCTGCAGTGGGTTAAAATAAAATATAAGTTGTGTTACTACAGTTTTAGCTTTAATAATTTCATGGGCTTGCAGAATAAATTTGGTCTAAAATTCGTAACTCTTACGAGACGTGGCTGGTTTTTTATGCACACACATGGAAGTGAATTGCGGATGAATTATAAAATCCAATGTCACTCAAAATGGAGAAATTAGATTCTGAATCTGAATGAAGAACACTTTAGGGAGAGCGTATTAATTTTTTATTACAACGTTGGACAAATTTCAATTCAATCAAATTAATTTTCATTTTCAATGTTCAAGGAAATAATTTTTACCGTTAGTGAGACGATATACTGCTTTTTTGTAATATAAAGTGAGATATAAATTGAGATAAGAGTTTCGTTGTATATTTTCATCAAATCTTAATCAAAATCTCTAAACCAGTCGAATTTGAGTGAGACTTTGAAAACCAAAGGAAGTGAAAATCCTAAGCCAAAATTGAACCATTCAGTTTTTGGCTTTTTTGCCTTTGACTTTGGTAGTTGACGAGTCATAATGACCAAGGCTGCCCAATTCGCCAATCCTATTTGGATGTCCGATGAGTCAGAATCAACGACTGTGAACCCACTACAGTTGTTTGGGTCGTCTGAGGAAATTCATATTACACAATGTGAGGATCGATCGCTTAGTACAATAAATTTAACTTAGCTAACAAAATACTTTACCTGCTACTTGCCAATCCCAGGATATCAATTTCGACGCGACCTCCTCCCCGTTTCCATTTTGTTCAATTTTACGTCCGTAGAATTTCCATTGGGTCATGTAAAATAGTGGAGATATGAACTTTGATTGGATTAAGACATTCTGGGCAGGAAACCTATTTGAGAAAGTTTAAATTATAACCAAAAATTAAATTGGTAGAATTATCGTAATTACCTTTCGGGCATCTTCGGTTAGATCAAATGACGTGAATTTCCATGGAATGACAAGCCCAATCCTTTCATGGGAAATGCTACAATCCTCATTCTTGCATACGCCTTGAATATTGAGCCCGATCGAAGGTTTTTCATAGTTCTTTTTCCCCTTGGGAATCAATTCAATCTCTCCAGTCATATCAGCAAACAGGGAATCTGAGGTAGTTCCAGAAATATCAGGAGCAATACGCATTGCGTAGCCTCCAATTCCAAAGGCACTGAATCCGGATTCCTCGGAATACGTAAATTATATCCCCATCTTTCAAATTCTCCAAACCACAAACAATTGTTCCATCATTCGTAGTTAATTCTTGTTTCTTTGCCTCAATTTCTGTCTTACGCTCCAATAGTTGTTTGAATTCTTCCATATTCAGTGATGATGAATCCACAAATAAAGTAAATGATTGATGCATTTTTAGTTTCATTCACGGTAATGCCGATTTCGGATGAGTACAGCTTTTGTTTACACCGTATTTCTGAGAATTGTGTCAAAGCATCCCGAATAAGTGAATGTTTCACTTCAGGATAAAAATGAAGGATCGATTCGGTGAAAATGTAATCCGGGATAACCTTGATTTCTGACTGGATCTTTTCTGCCACATCTTTAAAGGAATGTTTTCCGTAGTCTAAATTAAGTACACCCAAAGGCTCTCCGTCCACATCTGCCACACGAAGTACAAGTTGTCCACAATGACGTGTGTTCAAATAAATTTGTACATCAGAACTTGTAAAATGTTCAATCGGGGTTTTGTACTCATCTGGGCTCAGAACCGTTTCATTTCTTATCAGTTGGACTAGACGAGAGTCAAAGGATTCACTCGGAATAAAATTTGGATCTGCAGATTTTGCCAATTCAGTTGTACGGTTGAAAATATCAACTAGAATTTCAGAGAGATCAATTTCCCCCTGGATTGATATGTTTAACAAAGTTTCTTCTTCACTTTCTCGTCCATTGGGTGGAGCATTGATCCAAATGAGGGTAATGTAATCGGATTTCATTTTGATAAGGTTGAAGTTTAACTGGACAAGTGTTTAACAGTGCGGTGCAGGTATCAACTGATAAGTTTTCGTATAGAATTCTATATTTATGTGTAAACATATGAGGAAAAAGAGCCTTAAATAATTCCAAGAGTTGAGCTTGTGCTGGGCATTGACTCAATCGTGGATGAGGAACGTTAGGAATTTTGCTCCTCGAATGCCTCATCGCGTTTTGCACAGACGTCACGATCAGATGGCAAAAAATTATAAAGCAAAATAGGAATTAAGAATTCCCAGTTATGATTATGCCACAAGGCATGACGTGTCTGACTAATGACGGAATGGAATATTATAAAATATCAAACTTGGAATAATAGACTGATAGAATTTACAAAGTAATTGGAATTACCGCAAAGATAAAACGTATTTTTACGCGTAATCAAGGAAGTAAGCATTTTTAAGACAGACCATGTATGTGGAACTGTTTTTCCTCATANTGGAATAATAGACTGATAGAATTTACAAAGTAATTGGAATTACCGCAAAGATAAAACGTATTTTTACGCGTAATCAAGGAAGTAAGCATTTTTAAGACAGACCATGTATGTGGAACTGTTTTTCCTCATATTCGAAAAGCATTTCCTTGTCATTCTATCTGGTTTGAAACGTCAGCTACTACGACCAAAGAGGAATTGAATCGCATGTCACACCCAGTCTGGGTGATATGAATAGATTATAATTTTAAGATCATGCCTTAAAATTAGTTCCTATTTTAAGTTTTAAAGTCATTTTTATTAGGGTGTTAATTCTTACGCCAACACATTTTAACCAAAGGACTGTCAGTTCTTAATTGGGTAGTAGTGAACGGGTGCTAACTTTTAAATAATCTACTATATCTGGTATTTTCGTATAAATAGAATATGATATTAAAATCTGAATTTTTAGTGGACATATTTATTATCGAACATTTGAAACTTGGCTGTTTGATCTGATGATTTTTGCTCAAAAAATAATTTATTACCCTCATACCATAAGATATCTGAAACCCCAAACCCTGATTTTTGAGATAAACTCGTCAAATCTTCTTTGTATTGCCAATTTCAACCAATGCAATGCCTAGTGCGTTCAGCTGGAACAAAACCTGTATCCGCCAAGTAATATAATCAACATGGATTAACCACAAATGGATATCCTGCCATTGCTGTGTATGGATTGACTTAACTTTTTGTTGTGTTAAAACAAATTTCAAAAATGCAAAAAAGAACTTCTTGTGGGTTAAGTAATCAATGAGAAGACATTCACAATTTCAATAAGTTTAGTCAACTCAAAGTTAAGAAATAACCCTTTAGTAAGTCTGTATCAAACCAAGGTCAGTGATCTGAGCTAGTTTTGATGTATAATCTTGAGTTTAATGAACTAAACTCTCTTTAAACATAAATTAATTAACATAACTTAGAATCAAAATCGTCAGTCAATCTGAGCTAGTTTTGATGTATAATTTTAAGTTTAATGAACTAAACTCTCTTTAAACATAAATTAATTAACATAACCTAGAATCAAAATCGTCAGTCGAAACTGGATCTGGAACTGAGGTTTTGAATTATTTGTCTTTCTCTCTGTACTTATCGACGGGACGATTGAATTCGTCATATTCTATGAAATGGGAAAGGATTTATTGATTCTCTAATCGAATCCCACTGGCTACAATGGGGCATAGGCACAGAAGAATTTCGACATCAAACTAATTCACATTGCAATGAAAGTGGCATAAAATATGAGCACTTAGCCTCTGAAATTGCTTTGTCAACTTTTTATTAAAATCCATCTAGCTTTGAATAACTAGCTCTGTGTGTCGTCTTATCGGAAATTGGAGTTTTGGGATTCCTAGTCCTTACCGGGATGTCTCAGTCGCATTCGCATCATGCACTTGCTAGTCCCAGGAATTTTAGCTGTTCTGCAACAATTAGGAGAATTAAAAACGCACCCTAATATTCTAATGATTGCCGAATCATTAGAAGAAATTAACAATGCCGAAATTACTACTACCATTATCGACAGCCAAATTACAATTTTAAGCGTAGACACTTTCCTAAATTTCACGAAACAACGTAGTTGGCAATTTGACTTGGTATATATTACTGAAACTGTGAAGAGATCGTGCATCTTGGAAATTCTGAATTTGAGTGCAGGGCTAGGGCAAAAGGTTTGGGTTGATTGGGCCGAAAGTTTGGATTATTTTGAAATAACAATGGCGCAGTGGAACGGTAGCCGAGTCTGTGGCGCTTATGGAGTGAATTCTTAAAAATTTCACGAAACAACGTAGTTGGCAATTTGACTTGGTATACATTACTGAAACTGTGAAGAGATCGTGCATCTTGGAAATTCTGAATTTGAGTGCAGGGCTAGGGCAAAAGGTTTGGGTCGATTGGGCCGAAAGTTTGGATTATTTTGAAATAACAATGGCGCAGTGGAACGGTAGCCGAGTCTGTGGCGCTTATGGAGTGAATTCTTACCTCTATTTCCAAATAATCACAAAAAACATACTAATGGAAGTGTATTTCTTAAATGATTCGAAAATTACGGCACTGGTGCTAGATTTTGGGATTGAATCTAAACACTTCGTAGCAAAAGTAGCATCTATAGCAAGGAGACGACGGAATTTTCAACAAATCCAAGTGACTGGACACCATGTTGTAAATACCAGTTTTTAAAATAATTTGTACAATTTTACAGTAGTTAGAATTTTTGACACGATACTGAAAAATGAACGTGATTTTGGAAATTTATCTGTAGAGAAAATGGAACATGAAGACCAAGACAAGGGATTCAGACCGTGACCTGGAATAATGAGACTTCTGGACCTTCCCATCAATATTTGGCCTACTCTCAAGACTTCTTAAATTTTAGGTAACGTAGGAGCCACACTGACTTTCGGAAAATCTAATAATATTAAAACGAAGTTCAGAAATTTTGAATGACTTGCAGTCTTGAAACAAAATCTTCAAATGCTTATGCCGTCCTGGACAAATTTGGAAACTGGACAGGATTGGCAAAACACATTTTAGAAGGTGAGTCAGACCTCTCGATAAGTGCGGCAGCAATGGTGAGTCGTCTTGCCAAAGACGTCCGATTTCTATCATCAACGCTTCCCATTGAAAGGTCGGAGGAAAATTTGTCAATTGCTCAAAATAACTATTCTCAAAACTAGTTTCCAAAGTTGTGTAATCTCCAATTTAGGGTCAACCTGAATTACCTGTCATCTCCACCTTCTAAAGTTGGAATGTATGCTGGAGCCTTTCATCCTTTCGTATGGCATTGCATTTTGGGAATCTTTGTGATTTTTCTAATTTTAATCGTACCATTGACGAAATCGTGGGTTAATGAAATAGGAGTTGAGCAATTCTGGTGGATTTTTGCCTGGTTTTCACTCAAAGGTTTAGATTGTCGTTCAAAATCGTGCAGATATTTTTATTGTAAGATTTCAACGAACAATTCAGCTAAAAATTTGACCTAAACAGGATTTGTTCATGTAAATGGTAAACCGACGTCCTTCCACTGTGTCGCACTCACGGTCTCAGTATTTTCGTACATAATTTATTCAACTTTTTCTGGCTCCTTGATTTCCACGATTTCTAATTTGAAGAGAATCGAAGATGGCATTGATTCGTTGATTGAGAAAGGATACTCGTTTGGACTCTTGAACGATTCTTACATGGCGGCCCTGATGACTACTAATGTAAATTCGGAAATTAAAATTCTTTGCTTTCCGTTAACTCAGAAAAATTCTTGTACAGACCACTTGGACTGCAAAGCTTCTGGCACATCAAGATTTGACCAAGCCTTTGGCCTCCAGGGAGGACGGAGCCTACGAAGTCTTACAAAATCCAAATTACGTGTTCGTTACTGGCCAAGAGGTATACCAATTTTTGTCGGGAATTTTGGTCCATGACAAAATTTGCCCAGAATATCGCGTTACATCCCTCAAAGAGTACTCTGTGGGATATGCGTCCTTCGTACGAAAGGATTCGCAATTTGCGGAGCATTTCAATTTTGCGTAAGTACAGTTACAATTATTTCTGAAGGATGGAGGAATTATAAATATTTGTGTCCATTTCTGAAGACGCTTGATAATGAGAGAAACTGGGATTGCTCAATTATTTGTTCGAAAGAAAAGTATTTTCATCAATAGTTTCAAACCGGATTGCCCAATGGAGAAAATCTATCCATTCGGTCTCCAGGATGTCGTCTTACCCTTTCAAATTTGGATAAATGGGGCTGCAATGGCTTTAATAATGCTTGGAATTTCTATTTTGTTTAACTCTTTAAAAATGTTCATCAAGTCAGGTCTGTAACGTAAACAAAGTTGCTTTGAGGAAATAAACCAATGATTTTCTAGTTAAACAAAAAGCTGATTCCTACAGTAGTAGAATTTCTAATTTCATTCGGTTCATTCAACTTTGAAACAATTCTATTCGTTGCAAGTTCTCAGAAAGTTCTGTAATCTCGTTTACCAATAGTACAATATTATACCTGTGTTTTCAAGACGATATCAGCAGTTCAAAATTTAATAGTGTGTCGTTCTTTACTAACTGTTTTGAATTTTCAAAGTAAGAGCGATTTTTGATAAGACAGAGTTTGCATAGTCCAGTGGTCAAAAAGAGAGAATCCCGAATAAAATTCAAGCTTCAATTTTACTTCCTTAATATTACAAATATTTCTTTAGCATTAATTTAGAAAGCGTACAACCATTTACTCTTACTGCCTTTGGCCTATTGTCAAATATTTAATTTGGACACATTATCGGACTTCGTAGCGATCAAACAATCTTTCGAAATCCTTCTTAGTAATGTAATTTATTGATAGGTCGCTGTATAGACTGGAAATTAACCTTATTACAGGTTGGGAGCTAGACTAGGATTGCAAGCATTTAACATCCACGTGTTTCGGCTTGTTGACTTTAGCTGATTGAAAAAATATACAACACTTATTAATTCATAAGCAGAAGCATAGCCAGCTAAAGCTGAATCTCCAGCCTTGCAATTCCTTTCCTATTCCTCCAATGTTGTAACAACAACTTTCACATTTTATTTTGCTATTGCTGCTCCTCTTCACTCACTCGCGCTAAGGACAAGTACGAGTACGACACGATTGCAAATTTTCATTCCTCCTCGTGCTGTGCTGCTCTGTATTGACTGACTGACTCAGTTCTCAGTTTTCAGCTGCTTTTGCTCGGTCACTCAAGAAGCATAGCCAGCTAAAGCTGAATCTCCAGCCTTGCAATTCCTTTCCTATTCCTCCAATGTTGTAACAACAACTTTCACATTTCATTTTGCTATTGCTGCTCCTCTTCACTCGCGCTAAGGACAAGTAGGAGTACGACACGATTGCAAATTTTCATTCCTCCTCGTGCTGTGCTGCTCTGTATTGACTGACTGACTCAGTTCTCAGTTTTCGGCTGCTTTTGCTCGGTCACTCCATTCTCTCATGTGTTTTACTAGCGCAGGCAGGCAGGCAGGCAGCAAGACAGAACTGCATTGAATTTCGGAGTTTGCGAATGAACCCGAGAATTCCACGGAGAGAGAATTTTTGCCAATAATAAAAAGGAGGAGAGAAGCGAGGGAGGTCAAACACTTTTGAGTCAAGTTCTTGAGACGTACGTACGTAGTGAACCAATTCTTCATCCCAAAGATACACAAAACAAAATAAAAATAAACATACAGCAATAAATCCTCAAAACACGAGAACACATCAAGTTTGTGTGGGTTGGCAAAAGATAAAGTTCAGGTAAGTAGAAGCGACTTTATTCAATAAATTGATTAAGGATTTTTGAATTAAGTAGACAAGGGCATAGGCCCTATTTCTGAAACATTCTGCCAGCATGACACATACGAAAGAAGCCTTTGTCAAATGTTGATTCATCCTTAAAGCTTTAGCACACTTTTCCTTTACTTTAATTATACCAAGTCAAAGGTTAATAGGTGCACAGCACATCCAATTAAAATGTAATGTCAAATTATATGACACGTGCTGCGCTGGCAGTGTGCAATTATTATGCCATGACTCAAGCGGACAATTTAGTTGATTTTGTAACTCGTTTCCTTTCCCTTCTAAATAAGACAAAGGCAGAAGGGGAACTCTAGGCATTGTTAACTTTATTGAAAGTCACTGATGACAAAACCATCAAATTTTTGCTTTTCGTCAACTTGGAATTACAAATAATTTATATTCGTTGAAATTTAAAATCAGCATCTGCATTCAAATTAGTAGTTCATGTACAAAAAAACTTCTTTTTGGGTGGTCGAGTAGTTAAAAATAATTAACTCTTGTGGGATTTATTAACCATGAATTTGCAATTTAATTCACTTGCTCGAGCAGTCCTGGCCATAGCCTTACTTGAATTTAAGAATCTATTAAATAATTAAACACACGAAGAATGCCACATGTATTATGATTGATTGACTGGTTCTGTAATTAACGCTTTATGATGACTGAGGAATTTAAAGGGGCAATCCCCTTGAGAATTATTTCCTTATTTTCAAACACGCAAATTACAAAAGCAAACGCATGGCTAACCAAAAACACAGTACAGGAGTAGCAGAGTAATTCACTAGACACGTGGACAGGAAAGAAAACCACAGGATAAGTTGTAAACTAGCACATGCATTACAGCTTCAGCATTGGATTACATGCAAAGGATTAAAGTAAAGTTAATGTACAAGGACCAGGCTCATGCTTAGACTTAACATTAGCCAAGCCGACAAGCCGAGCTAGGCATAATTTCGCAATGGCAATGCTATTAATGAAATTGAACCACGAAAACCATGTGTGTGAAATATTTACACACAAAACAAGGACAGGCTAGGCAAGGCAAAGGAATTGCAATGAGGCCGGGTAAACAAAAATATGGGAATGATGATGATAAATTGTGATCACCCCTTGTCTAGTCTGGAGATAATGTTACTTGCCATTTCCATTCCAGATCAAACTCCTCATTAAACGCCCCGTTCAATTGGGCAATAAATTTTTCCTATTATGAATATGTTGATGAGGGAAGGAAAGGAAGTGAAGGAAATCCGGAGTTTGATTCAAATGGGCACGAGGATAAATGAGACTAGATAAGTTGATCCATAACCCTTGCTTTGGCTTGTCCTGCTATACGTTACATTGCCAAAAAACATATGTAATGTTAATGTTCCTTTCTTACATTTACGGAACAGGCCGTACTAGAAAAGCGAATACGAATAAATATGCGGGGCCATGTCCACCGTGTATTTTGTAACTTGTACGTGAGTGTGGGTGAAAGAAACTCGTTGCGTTATTTATGGTAGATGTGTGGTGTTGAAACTACAATTAGTTTGCAAGGGTCGGGTCGGAGGAGGATGTGCTTAATAAATCTTGACGAATTATCCTAGTGTGCCAGCTACGAGCATAAGCATAAAGACTGAGTGACTGAGTTCCGCAATGCAATAAAAGTGAAGAATAATTTGTAAGACATGTTTGTAATGCGGATGAACACCCACGTAATCATAGGGTTGATATAGAATTTGCTTGAATTTTGAAAAACTACATCTGAATTTGAATGAATTTAAAGTATGAGGATTTTAGAAAAGTTATTCGGGTTAAGCCTTTCAAAATCTAGAATGGAATTTGGAACTAATTAAATTCTTCGTGATATCACAAAATACAGCTTTTCCTTCCCAATTTTATTAAAACGATGTGTTATGTAATGCAATGATGTTTATTTGGAAATATCATGCAAGAGTCAAATACTAGAAACGAGTTCGTTATTATCTGCAGAGAGTTGCGAAATAATGTCACCTCAATGAAGAGCAGATGGAGGAAATGAAGTAAGGATGAGAGTGAACGAATAAACTGGGTAAAAGTAGAAAGAGAGAATAATATAATACCCACTTCGTGCAGATACTACAAAAACAGAATACGTAATCAGATTAACTTCGTAGTGAACGAATAAACTGGGTAAAAGTAGAAAGAGAGAATAATATAATACCCACTTCGTGCAGATACTACAAAAACAGAATAAGTAATCAGATTAACTTCGTATTATACGAGAAAACTGCGTTTTACAAATATAGTGTTCCATTAGCTTTCTGCTAAATTCTAGATTCTAAACAAATTTTTCAATCCGCTCAATTTTCAATAGTGATGCAGATGAGACTGAAACGATTAAGAAATTTTCAGAATTTGTCTTTGTTCGATTTGAACAAAATTATAAAAGATGATTTAGAAACCAATTCTCGGAGAATTTCTTAAGTGAAAACTCCTGTAACTATATTCATAACTACCCTATACTTAATTTTTTTACATGGTGCAATTGGTACTAAGTTCAGCGGAGAAATTTTTCTGCCTGTTTATATGTTAATTTAACTTCTAAATCTCAACCAGGCTAATTATAACTATGTGGAAGCATCGGCCTGAACTAAAATACCAAATAAGCATTAAGCTAAAGGAAAAGCACTTTGACACACAGAACGCTAATTATAAATCGCGGTATACTCTCATCTTGAGTTTCCCTTGATTGAATTATTTCAACATTAATTTCCCATTGATTTCTAACACATGCCATCCCATATCTCCATCTCCAGTCAAGCCACTACCTACCGGAAATTGAGCCAAGGCGTCCTTTGGGACGTGTAGTGGGAGGAATATAGCATTAGCAACGCATCACTTTGCCCTACTTTCTCCACTTGGCCAAAAATCGTTAGTAGTTCTTTGTGATT
>WJEZ01003454.1:0-10813 GCA_009869925.1 Thalassaphorura encarpata
CTCGTAGTCACTCGTTTCACTTGTGTAAAAAGTAAAAGTTTTTGAATTATCTTTGTCGCCTCTTATGTTAGCTTAGAAATTGGGATAAATAAAATAAAACCAAAATCTACTAAAAATAGAAAAAGTAGTCAGATCAACAATAGCTTTGCATAAATTATTAATACTTCTCACTATACAAATGGGAAAAATTTGAAATAAATATAAGAAAATAGCCAAAAAGGAATTAACGTTAGAAAGTATAATCAAAACACACAAATAGGAGAAAACGTAATACACTTGAAAAACTTGTGTACAAATTTGTTTATTTATTTTTATGGAAGTAAACGTGTGATAGACGGAAGTATTTTTAAATTGCAATGCGAAATTTAATGTTGCTGCAAATACGAGTTTTGAAACTTGGGCTAATAAACCACCTGGCCTTTGTTCATACCTCATGAACTCCTGGCTTTAGCCTTAACGTTATTAGCATAAGAATTCCATTCCCACTTTACAATGATATTTCTCAATGGAAAACGAGTTGGGGTCATAATTCAAATTTATTGCAAATAATATCAAGTGCAACCATGGGATTTCTTCTTGTTTGCATGGAGGAGTGTAGAGTTTTGGTGGCACGAGGAGGACATAACTCATTAATATACTTCCGAAGCATGACTAGGTTCACCCTGCCTGCCTACTGCATGGCAGTAATTGAGTCCATGTCATCTGTTTGCCTTGCCTTGGCTAGGCTAGGCTTGGGAGTTTCATTGAATAAACACGAAGAGCAAAGTTAAGTTTAATATCCTCACGGTCAGGATTTATTAGGGATTGAAATTAAGGGAGTCAGGCTAGCTCAACAAATGTCACACGATTTGTGTCCATGTAGTCGTGGGGGGTCATTTCTCCGGAAAATCATAGGACACGACCACACGCCTCTAGTCCAAGCAAACACAACATGCCCATTTATTTACTCATTCCTCAGTCACGCCTTCTTCTTCCCTTTGAGTTATGATCTTAATTTCCTTGAATAATTGGTTTTTCTAATGATGAACGTAGTACTCAAAACTCATTTGGGAGGAAAAGTCTCAAAATCTTACTAGCAAAAATCTAAACTTCTCTTACAGATACTTAGTTATTCATTTTCGTACAATTTCATCGGGTTCGGGTCAAGTTTTGCGTTTGCCTACGTTTCAAACTTTTGTCCTCATTTCTACCCACAAATCAACTCGTGTTGTCTTTTTGAGTAGATAATTTCAGGTTGTGGATTTGTAATTGGATTGAAATTGGAGAACTCGAGAACAAAGTCGAGACGAGACGAGACAGGAACTAGACTAGACTCAGAGTGCAATTTGGAATTTCAATGCAATGCAATGCAGTGGCAATCAAAACCTTTTAAGATCATGAATGAATTGATTCAACTTTCTCTCTCTCTTTATTATGTCCTCCATTAAATTGTCTCCCTTTGGGCATGGACAACTCAATGCATTGCAATGAAATCCTTCTTTACTAATGAAGGAAATTAGTCGTGGGTAGCAGAAATAATGAATTAAATCATTGTTTTACTTTACAAATCCATCCGTGCCTGCACAGCACAACACTCTACTTTATTACCTCGTCCATGTCCTTTTCTTAGGTCAAGTCAGCCAGGTAATAAATAATTACAGAGGCGACATTTTTATGAGTTCTTTCTTAATTATTTATTTAAGTAAACCATAATATTCTTCTCTCCTGATGCTGCGGGGGAAAATTAATTACCCTGTGTTGTCTTGCTTTGCTTTTGCTTACAAACATTGAGCTAAATTAATTAACCATTTTACTTACAGGTTTTTCCTTCCTATGCTTGGGCTGTGAAGGCAATTAAAACTTTTGGTTATAATATAATTAAAAGGTTTGATTCAATTTCTAAATGGATTTGATTTGCCTACGCTATTTTCAGTCAGGGTAAACATTGAAATGCAAATTTCCCATGCCAAATCTTCAATCGTGGCCAAAATCTCAAGGATTGCTAAATTTTGCATTCCCATTCTTGGACACACAATGAATGACTTAATTGAGTTTGGCCGCTGCGTCTAATTACACTTGCAATGGGCAATTATTTGAAAATAATATTGAAGAATGAATTCAATGAAAAACAGATGTGATCCCGGAAACTCATCAAATCTGATCAGATCTTACATATTGTGCCTCAAATCTTGATCCTCATTCTTATCCACTTTCTAAACCACTCCTTTTCACCCCAATCACATCCAAAATGTTTGTACATTTCAAACACACAATAGAATACGTACAATAATCTCTTTAAATCCTTATGAACAAACATGAACATGACCATGTCATATTGTTTTTGTTTAGATAGAAAATCTAGTGTTTGTACATTGTACGTAATAATACAACAATACGCGGATTTTCCATTAAAGAGAGGTCACAGGCAATAAAGCAGTGCCGTGCCGAGCGAGCCGCAAGGTGTATCATTGCATCGTGTTGGCTCGACGTAACCATCGAATCTCATAACATTTTGCATTTTGTTTTGCCCTGAGAAGAAATTAGTGGCCGGCTGACCAGGAGTCAAGTCAAGAACTAGATCTCTGTATTTACCCCCTTGCAATTATCTGCAAGAGTTGTTCACTAGGGCTACTAGGGCACGGAGGCGAGGAATTCTTTTGATTCAATTTCAACACAGTATACGAAAAATATTCGCCCAAGTCCAACCTTTTAGGGATTTTGTAGTAAACCTAATTGCGCATGGGACAATTATATATGCCTCGTTTATTCAATGATTTCTATTTTCCTTAAATTGAAAAATAATCATAACACATATGTAATGTAATGTACGTAATAAGGAATACAAGCAAGAATTGGAGTGCCAGTGCCAGAAGGGGTCAGGCTCAGAATCAAGAAAATTTGTAGACAAAATTTGGTTCCTTAGGGTAGCTGTCTCTATAATTTGTCACGCCTTAAAATGTTGTAACCAGGAATCAGAGAATTACATGACCCAGGAAATGGAGTGCCAAGTATTACCTTAATTTTCGGACATATCAGACAACACAATGACCTGGACTGTATTAAACTTGGCTTTTAGAATGAATGTCACTTCAGGTAGGTGATCCGGATGAGAATAAAATATTTGTTTGCTCACTCACTCAATCTCATAATCTAATTCCCAATGTTTTAAAGTATCTATTTTATGACCTGGGATAATATTATCGATAAACGGGTTCGCCGCAACGCAACATTCCAAACCAATGGGTACGTATACGTGCAATATAAAAACTCATGAGAATTAAATTTATGATGATGACGATGATGAGGCTTTGGGAAGGATTGTCAAGTGGATTGGACAACAATAATGATTCCATTGTCTTTTCTGCGTCTGAATCTCTGCCAACTCATGACATAATAATGCAGATCTGTAAAA
Organism: Thalassaphorura encarpata; assembly: GCA_009869925.1. NCBI lineage: Eukaryota > Metazoa > Arthropoda > Collembola > Poduromorpha > Onychiuridae > Thalassaphorura > Thalassaphorura encarpata. Next base: position 3,392 of record WJEZ01003454.1, read on the forward strand.
TAGCTTTAGACGAACATTTATATTAAATTATGACATGACATAAACCCAAATAACTTTATCCCAGGGTAACATGATGAAGGAATCTTAGTACGTACGAATCCTCCTCTAGGTCACGGAGTTTAAAGGTAACGGCCGAGCAGCGGTAAAAATACAAGCGCAAGGCAAGCAGGCAGGCAAGCAGGCATGGCGTATGTATTACAAGTGTGACAAGGTGCATAACATCCCGCATCGTTAGTAAAATAATAATGAGGAGTCTCTCAAAAGTGTTGAATTATGGCTTGCGGTTACGGAGCCCTGCTCACACAATACAATCATTCAGCAGCAGCAGCAGCCACCAAGTGATGATGATGAGATGAAGAAAAAAGATAAGTTGGAAGGAACTGCATGCAATTGCCATTGCCATTGCATTGTAAGGAAAAGACTCAAAGAATCCGGAATCATTTGGAGGAGAGCCAATCTAACAAAACACTATAACTTATCCATAAAATCTTGTAAACGGGAGGGGGGATCATTTTATTAGCCAACTACAACAAGGAACGGGATGAAACACACAAACATTTGGAAGGATTGCAAAACCACGGACTCGCCACTCATCAGCACCAGCTAAGCTAGACCATTTGAAGAATTACACGGTTTTCTTACCCAATCTTAATAGCGGTTCGCGGAACATTTAATTTGTACGTAATTGCTATGAAGGAGGAAAGGATGCCGCCATGCCCATGGGTTCAAATACGAATCCAGTAATTTAATTTGGTAATTTGATTTGATTGAAATGATCATAAAAAGTTTAAGCGACGGCCTCAGCGGGTGGAATGCCAAAGGTCAATTTCCGCATCGACGAACCTTGACCAATTGGCATGGCGGTGAGATGAGAGAAATAGAAAAGTTATTCACAACATAAGGAAGAGCGCACAACTGAGCCGGGTCATAAAATTCAATTACAACCTATTGATTGTCCAAATGAGTTTTAAAACGATCGTTTAACCCGCCATTTGAGTCGGGTCATGTCAGAAAGTACATAAAATAGATGGTAATCAAATTCACCACATGAGACGACGTTGAATTGAATTTTCTTCTGAAGTAATCTTCCTAATATTTTTTAATGTTTACAAAAAATTGTCTATTTTTACTGCTAGAAAAACAAGACCTGTGCATTCGGGTCAGGTTCACATATCGGTGTGGTTGTTTTAAAACCATTTGGGAACAGAAAGTTGTTGTATCCATCCGAACGGATTGATCACAATTGTTTTTATTTTGTATTGGTTTCATGTTAAGTGTGCGGTGCTGTGGGATAAACCACAGGAAGATGAAGATGAAGATTGCAGATATTTCTTTGCTAATGTCAGACTACACAACCTCAACCTCCATGACCCACACTTAACCTCACTGACCCACCTACCTGTCTCTACATATTTTCTTCTTCTTTATTTCACCATCCCTGCAATTGCAAAAAAAAGCGAGGAAAAACTAGTACTCATATCAAATAAAAAAAAATAATCCTTGTTGTTTTCACATTCATATCTTTCATTTTATGTTATGGATTTTTGGTGAGATGTTGTTTGATTTTATTTGAAATTCATGTAGGAGGACGGATGACAGGGTAATTATAGGGTTTCCCACAATCCTCGACCTTTTAAGAGGTAGTGGAAGTGGCAGTGGTAGTGGCAGCAGTAAAATATTTCCATTACAACTACAAGTACAACCCGTCTGATGATAAGATAATTAACCCATTTAAATGTGGTGCAAGAGAATCTGAATTTGATCCTCTCCTTGTCCCTATAATCAAAATCATACATGAGAAAAAAAAGTGATCCAGATCCAATATGTGTTTGCATCTTCACTCAACGGGTTTTGTTGTTAATTGCACAAAATACTAGTGGCTCAGGTACTCATGTCCAAATGCCCATGATCAATGTGAATGTAAATCCTTCTAATGATTTATTCTTCCGGGTAATTGGGGATTTGGAATTTTCTCAATCATCTTTATTTCCTGCTTGTTTTTAAAACGAATGAAAAAAATAACCGCTAGCTACCTGACTGAATCAACAAAACAATAATTATCTATGAGAATCATTCGTTAAAATTCAAACTTGATCAAACGAACTTCTTAACTGACGCATGTAAGTTTTAGCTTACTGTACTTAAAATTTGATGATTTGAATATTTTGTTTTTGATTTGAGTCAAGAAGCAGGAGAGAGTTGGATGCAAAATGTAAAATAAAGCGGCCGAGCGAGCCTCGTGTCGTATTCGTCACATTTGAAGAACAAAAGTCAAGTCAACTGAAACTGTCATCATGTTTCAAAGATTTTGTGTTTAGATTTCAAATTTCAACTTGTGTTTACAAAAATAAGAAGAGAGGGTTGTTTGGCTTGGCTTTGCCTTTGGCTTACATGTTGTAAGTAAACATTTTGTATGGCAGGCAATGGCCACAACGCCTACGCTTAAGCTCTGCGGATTATTTGCTGCAAATGAACTTCCATTAAATTAGGACCCATTTCGCAGCCTTGCCTTGGTTATTTATTTAGTTCATTATCTCAAAGAGGGACAATGTCACGGACGGAGATGTATCCTTTAGATAAAAAAATCCGCAGTTGACTTTGCCTTTAAAAAAAGAAGAAGACTGAGCAAAGTGACTGAATCTTTTGGTAAAAAGATTCAGTGCGTAAATAATAATGCAAGTGCAGTGGGAATGCAATGCATTGCATAGCATAGCAGTGCACAGGTAAAAATGCAGGTAGTAGCATAGTGTGATTTGAATCGTGACTGTCTGCCCTGCATCTATCTACCCTAAACTCTTTCCATTTCTTTAGCAAATGAATAAAAAAAACAGAACAAGTTCCTTTTGCTACTACCTGCTGCATTCATCCAATTCTGAATCTGGGAATTTATTTTAGGAATACATGAATATGCATACGTACTACTACTTTTCTATTCATTCAACTTTATCTGCTCTGCTCTGCTCCATTGACTGCCAAAATCCAATTCTGACTACTCTATCAATCAAAATAAAATAAATCATCAAATTTAAATAGCCAACCACAACAGAAGAAACGAGACCTAATTAGCAGGTAGCATCAATAAGAGAGAAATCACCAAATCATCATCATCATCATGCTAAAAAAGTAAACATGTTTTTCATGTTAATTTCCACCAATTTGATAAATTATCCATTATACATGCACGTATGGGTTTTGCTTGTAGAAATTCCTCTTAATGGCCGCATGCATGAGGAAACATGGAAAGGCTAATCGTAATTTTAGAAATTCAGATTTGAAAATTTTATAAAAAATAAAAATTGGGTCTGAATTTAACCAGAAAACGGTTAAAATGCAGGTGCTGGAATGCAATGCAACCTGATGAAAGAATGTGTAACCCAGATTCCATATACTCGATGCACATGCATGCAATCCAAGAGAGGGTTGGGCCCTATTGTGTTGTATTCAGTTCAATTAGCGCGTGAAAACAATGCCTTGAGTTTATAATCTGGGCTATCCGTACAATGAAGGAAGGGCAGGGGTGCAGGTCAACATTTAATTATCAACTTTATAAGATAATGAATGATTGGGGTCCTCATTAGTGGATAAACATCCCACATGCGTGTATTTTGTAATTGTAGTCTTAGTCTTGGGCCATGCTATGCTATGCCATGTTTTCTTAGCAAAAAAAATCTTACTGAATGTCAGGATCAAGACCAGGATTTTTACTGGTGTACGAAGTAGTGCTACAATTTTGAGATCTTTATGAATAATTTTTGAGTAGCTTGTAGATTTAGCACAATTCGAGTGAATTTTCACAACCCGTCAACTTCTTTCCTATTATTTTTCTGCGGACAATGATCACACGATTTGATTTGATTTCTTTCAAATCAATGCTCGTGGAAAGTGACCCACCAGAAAACCGAACAGCCGATTTCTCTAGTTCATTGCTAACATTGTTGTGGACAATATGCTCCAATTGTTGGTCACTTTGTTAGAATTGAACAGCAGATTGTTACCGTGGACTATTGTTACGCTCTTTTTCTAAATTGTCACATTTAGTGGTCCAACCTATTGTTTTAGAACCAATTAGTTTTCTATTACGGTCGTTGGAACAATTGGTTTTTCATATTTTGGGAGGATAAATGAAGTGAGCATTTTTTACAGTACGAGTACAGTACGAGTACTGCCACATAGTGCAAGCTCATGTCCATCTGCTCTGTGCAATTGCAATTGGATTTGAATTCATTTAAGATTTTCACTTTAGTGAATTGGCCTTTGAATCTGATGAGGCAGACGGTAGGGCCTGCCTAGGCCTAAAACACATCATCTGCTCTCTCAATTCAATTCAATTCAATTCTAACCAACCAACTGTTGTTCCTTCAGTGTTTTCTGTCATTGCCACCAAATAAATGCTTAAATGAAGGAAAAGAGTTTTTGCATGCAAGTTGCAGTACAAGTATGTATAAAAATAAATGGATGTTGGAGGCAGCAGTGGCTAAAAAGAAAAAAGAGAAACATGATGTTTGTGCTGTTTGCTCAGAGAATTCTTCATTCATCTTAAAGAGGAATGACTGTGAGCAAAGCAAATTATTATGCTTGTCACAAGGAGGGCATTCAAAATGTGCAATCGTGTCTAATGCACTTTCTTCCGAGTACCCATATCATTCTCAATCCTTTCCTTACCCTATGCTTGTATGCTTGTATGTAATTGTTGCTCTATTGTTGATTAGGGATTTCACTAACTCCTACAACAATCAGATGCAAATAGTAGCTTTAACAGCAGCTGCTGCTCCTACTGAAATCTAACCTTCTACATTTAATTTCAATGTTAAGATCACAGAACGAAAAATTTCTCCGTATAGCTATAGTACTAATGAATTTTCTTACCTTTGAATCCTTAGACTGAAGAAAAGTAGCAATGCCATCCCGAACTCTATTTTTAACCCCACGAATCGTTCCCTTGTCACTCATGATCTGAGTTGGACCCTCCCGTGGGTTCCTTGCAAAAATATCCTTGTAGCCAACAAAGTTGCTGAGGGAATCGGTGGAATTTTCTGGATGAGCTGACACATCATTCCTCACATTCCCATTGCACTCATTGATCTCATTCAAGTGAAATGACCCTTCGTCTACAAGGATATTTGCAACGTAGCGCTCTGGAACAGCAGGTCTATTGCTGGAAAAATTTTCAACGCTATTTGTAGTATAATTTCCACCTCCAGTAGTAGCAGTAGCAGTGGCAGCGGCAGCAGCAGCAGCAGCCTTTGCATTAGCTTCAATTAAATGAAAACGATTCGGACGTTTCTGTTGTTCATTAACATAATTCCCAGGGCTAGAAGTATATTGCTTGAATTTTACAACAATTGGAGAACTCTTGTTGTGATTGTTGCTTGGTTGTAGTTTTGGTTTTCCTTTGGCGAAGCAATGAATAAGACTTTGATTGACGGATTGCTTGAGGGAAGCAAAATCAGATGGGATATCCCCCAAATCCAGTTTTTCTTTCCTGCTCCCTAAATTCATGTCTCCCAGGCTAAAAATGGACGGAGGGCCTAATTCCAGGATCTCTCTCATTGCAAATTGTGCTGCAGAGCAAGTCGTGGCCCTCAAGGGACGGGCATGATGATAATCAGCTGCCGAAGACACATCAGACTCAGTATCACTCTCACTTGTTTCGCTTCCAAATCGAATCGGTCCTCCTCCTGATGATCCTCGTGGCAAAGGCGGTGGAGTCATGTCAGAACGTGGAGAAGATTGACCACTGCTATTCAATGGAGATTCTTGGCCAGAAGATCGAACTCGAATCTGTTGTTTTTTCCCAGCTGCCGCCACATCAATGCGAACAGGAGTATTAAACATTCTTTCTTCACCGATTTGAATTTTGATGACATATTGATTTGATTGCCCTGACCCTTGACCCGTGCTTTTGCTTTTGCTCTCATTAGATGGGGAATGACGTGGGCTGGAGAGTGAAGAGCTGGAACTAGAAATCGAGGTCATGCTGGAAAGGTCAGAGCCAGAATCAACGTAAATCACCGCACGCTCAGTCACGGAAGACATTTTTTACTTTGTTGTGCTGATTTTCTCTTTAGGGGTAATAAATCTGTTTTTGTTGATATACGTATGAGTGTTAAACTTAAATCTGTAATTAGTGTTCAGCCGGGTGATTGAATTTGTAGTTGTGTTTTACGTAATTGCCTTCCCTTCTTGCTTGGGCTAGGCTTACGTAGAACGTAGAGTATTATTTTAAATTGTAATTAGTAAAAGTAAATGGGGTATAAGTTGGATAGGAAAAGTAGGAAATGAAAGGAATTTTGTTATTTAGCGTTTGCGTTGGCGTTGGTTCGTGTGTAAAAGAAGAATTGTTTTTGGTTTTTTGGCTACCCCAAGTTCAACACTCGTTCCAGCCGGGAAAACAATGAAAAAGAGTTAAAGTCAATTGAATGAATTTTGGGCTCTTTTGACTAAATACTATTCAAGAAAACACCATCCTCACACTACTCCTTCCAAACTCAAGTGATGATAGGGCTTCTTGGGCTTGGGCACAAATAGTAGAAGAAAAGTTGTTGTTTTTGTTGTCCTGTGGTTTGTTTCGTTCCTCGGTCCGCTTCCTTCCTTTTAACTCTTTAAGGAAAATGATGGTTCAAACTAACTGGCGTGCCAAGTTCTATTATTTGATGCCACTTTTTGGGGTTTTTATAAATAAAAAATTGTCCACTGTTGTGGGGATACACGTCGCGTCGTACGTCGTCGTGCTCAATCTTGGTTTCAATTGCGCAAAAATCTCCCTGTCCAGGTTGAGTGAATTTATTCAAAAGATGTTGTTGATTTTTTCCTTCCTTCCTTCCTCAACCCCTGCTAATTTTTGTGACGTTTAGAACAAAGAATCAACTTGCATTTTTCTTGGTAAATTTCCTCGGGGAAGCAGCAGCACTCGTAACTCAGCACGATGATCACGAGAGTCTTGTTGACAAAAATTTACACACATACGTAAGGCCAAGCCAAGTCAATAAACCCGGGAACTTTTTGGGAATTCAATTAAAAAATTAACGAATGGTTTTTGTCAGAAGCACTGGTGAAAATTCGGAATTTCCACAAAAATTTGTTTATGTCTATTTCTCAACTGTTAATTTTGAATGAAGGGTTTGTTTATTGGTAATTTTAGCAGTTGTGAATCAAGTACGTACTTCAGAGTGTGAAGCTAGTGGAAGACTGATGATTCTTATCATGAGGTTGGTCAGTGTACATGCAAACTCAGCTCAAGTTTAGTTTAATCACTCAGACTCCCAATGCAATTGCATGGCATGAGGAGATGTGATCTTCCTTCCCCCGTTTAGCAAACCAACAATGCGAGTCAAGTGAGTAAGAAACCCTTGAACAGCATTGTTGCTTCCTTTGCTTGCCAAGAGGCTTCAATCCTTTCCACCTCCTCAATTTGCATTTACA
>WJEZ01003455.1:0-10811 GCA_009869925.1 Thalassaphorura encarpata
ATTGTACATATGGAATGGCACGGGTTGTAATGTTACAAATGTAGCGGAATTCACGAGCAAAGATAGCCAGGACTTTGGAAATGTAAATTACATTGTTGAAATGAGTAAATGAAAAAAATTGTCTATGTTCATTACTTCGGTTTTCCAAGAAAGCACATAAGTAGACTCAATAATTTTATTTTAGCCATGTTTATAAATTATTGTATCGGCGAGCTGTAGGTAAAGTGTGGTTTTTCTTCGAATCTTTGTTTTTTGTAATCTGATAGATTAATCGTTACACGAGCCACACATTATTGTTTCATTTTAATTCTTGTAACTATTACAAATATTTTTCTTACATGAGTATTGTATGATTACTTAACTATAAAAAGCATCCTTACCGTTTTCATCTAATTGTGTTGAAGGATCAGCTTTAGCTTTAATAAAAATTCATTGCAACTGACCAGTTCAAAATAATTTCCTTCCATTACTTTGCAAAATTAAAATTTTAGTTTCTAATTAAAACAGTTTGAGTAATCCAAGCTCACTTAATTTGCCTATAGTAGAGAGAGTTCGTGTGTTATATGGTTATATGGTTTGGTCTTTATTCCAGAAATCTTGGAAAACTCTTAGCACCCTGAACAAGCTTGAAGGAATAAATCAATAGTCTTCATATTTATCTTGAGCATAGCATAGCATGAGCAGGAGAAAATTGCAATAGCGATAACACTACTACTGCTGATACTGCTGTCAGGCCAAGCCAAGCCATATCGTAATGGCGCTCCTCAACTACAAAATAAGCTTCAATAACATTCGTCTAGGATCTACGGATTCACGATCCAAGGATGGATGAAGTTTCCATGACTACGGAAACACATCTGGAGAACTGAGCCTTTCTTCCACTTCCACTTTTCATCTGGGCTCCCGACATAGCACAGCGGAGCGTATCTTGTGAAAAGTTATCAACCTATCCTGCTGCTGCTGGAGAAGATATCCGCATTTCCTTTCAATTCCTTTTCCGCACTCTCGACTCCCTATCTCCTGTAATCTTCTCAATCGACTTTTCTCTTCCTTTTCACACTTCACGTTCTCATTCTTTATTCCTAGCACAAGCAAAGGAAACTAAACTAACGTAAACGTAAACGCAAGCATTTCTTTCCACCCAATTCATGGGAATACTACGTAAAAAATTCTCCCTTTCTTCCTTTTCTATTGATTCCCTTCCCGCCCGGATCAATGCATCAATTTGGCATTGACTGTAAGGATGAAACTTCGAAATTTATTTACTATTATTCTCAATATACGAAAACTTTTAATAAAGTTGCCAAATTGGAGCATGGGGAAAAAATATCACTTCCGACGGAGGCATCGGATTTGATTTGTTAGTTGATTTTGTGGTTGAATATTGCCAAATCAAGTCAAGAGAAGAACCATTAGAAGTAAAATTAGAAGTAGATTGGATACACAGTGAATTTGTGATCCTTTTCGTCTTTTCCTTGTAGTGAAAGTGTCAAGTTACGTACTTACAAAGGAAAAATTAGGATCTGGTTACAATGTTTTTGTAGTCCAAATCCAAAATACATACTTGGTTCTCCTACACACAAATGGGATGTACGAGCAGTACACAGAAATTTGAGTATCTCGTAAATTAGATACGGAAGGCAAAGTCCTTCACTTCACTTCACTCAAGGCAAGGTAAAAAGAAACAGGAGCTGAAAGATCTCGGATTTCACTCAATTTTTGGTTTTCCTGTCCTGTCTCGTTTTGTTTGCTAATGCTTTGCAAGCAGGTTACGGTCGGATAATTTTGTTATTACGATCTCACCAATTTAACAATACAAATTCTTACCGCAGATTTATTTCAGAAGAAATGAATTACGAATAATTAATACCATTTAGTATGCTAATGAATTGTAGACACAAATTCAGATTATTTAAGGGTTAACGGGCGACCGGTGGCTGAATGGAAACTTTTGACTATTTCCCCCTAGAAGCTAAATAGGAAAGTAGACGCGACAACGACAAGAGAAATTTGATTTTCTGGCTCCCCTTCTCATTTTGTACTTTGGCTAAGGCTGAGGAGTCAGTTGTTGAGATTTGTCCATTATTGTGCGTTCGTCTCAAGGGTCACTCCAAACTGACATGACATGGTCGTGATGATGGGTAAATGAGTTAATGGGTTAGCTAGCTACTAGAACGACTCTTCAAATTTAGTGTTTATTGGGCGTCGCGAGTCGCGAGCCTTGAAACACTATCTGATCAGAATTTCTCTGATTTAGCCAAAAATATCGAAATCCGATCATTAATCTTCGATTTTGAAGAAGGATTAGAAATTTTTTTCAAGGTTAATAAGATTGTAAAGTAAGTAAATTACTGGAGACCTAGTACTACTAGCGAATGGCTAATTTTAAAGGCAGAGAAAGTTTTGAAGATAAGAGTTAACATGACATTAAAAAAATAAGTTCCAATCCAAGGGTAGTAAAGTGCACAAGTAAAATACAACATTAAAAAAATTCATGGGCATATTCGACAAAATGGTGGATTTTATCCCCAATGCTCAATTCTCAAACGTGATCATGGCCACTAATCTCTTTCCCCTGCTTTCCGGCCTCCGTGACTAGAAAAATTATTCAACCATTTGGAAATGATTTTTGAATGAAAATGACAAAAGCCTTCCTCTTTCTCCTGATTGAATCAGAAGGGGACTGAAAGGCTAGAATCGTCATCATCATCATCATCCCCTCGTCCCTTTTAGCACTTTTCATCCCCCTTCCGTCCGTCCATATCTGTCCTCGCATGGATTCAACTTCATAGTAAGTCAATTTTTGTCAGGGTCTCTCGTCTCTCCTTGTTGACTTTGTTCACTCTCGAGGACCAAACCCCCACGGTGCACCCTAATCATTTTAATTCTATTCTTCTCAAGGATATGACATAAAAAAACTCTGACGAGACCCAAGTGTCCCCCTATTCCCTTTTGTACTTTTCTCAGCTCCATAGCTCGTCGAACCCTCATCTTTTGTGATGATAGGGAATCGTGGATTGACTCCATTTTAATTTTGGACGAGTGGGACGAAATGAAATGGAAATGGACGCAAATGGCTTCTCGTTATAGGGACACATTTTAGGAAGTACTATGGCAGACTTCCAGTGTATAAATCAGTATAATTTCTCATAAATTCTATGTAAAACTGCATACAAAGTAAGACCAAGCATAAAAACGCATAAAAATAAAAGACGCAAAATACTCAAATAGCCAAGACGAAATGTCCAAAATTACATCCTACACTTGCTGAAGCCAAATTCACGTGTAAGGTGTGTGGCATTTTTACGTTAGTCAGTTGGTTGTCAAAATGTCAAACAGAGTAAGAAGAAAGAAACTTTAATCTTCATCAAAATCTTGTCTCGCTCTGCCTTGCCCTCCTAAACACACAGACACAAGAGATAATGATGATGGGACACGAAATTGAAAGAAAGGACAACTACTGTCACAGCCCCAGCAACACGGGAGCTTATCAAATCCAGAAGAATATTAAAAATTTTGATGACTCATCCTCCCTTGTCCTCCATTTGTAGTCTGTCATTGTCTTTATCTCTCCGCCTCCCATGTCATGTCCATGTCCATGTTTTAGTTGACAAATGTTGAAGTACGTAGTAGTAGTAGTCATGTCATACTATTTGTACTCCGCCTGTCACTCGGGGCAGGCAGCTTTTGCCTTTTTATTTACTTTCTTGATTATTTGTACATCAATTAAACTCAAATGAGCTCAACACAGCCCAGAACAAGCACTACTGGTCTTAGCTTTTTGGACACACACGTCTTGTAGAAGTGAATACGGTAAATTTTCAAATCTGTAGAACAATTGTACAGTTTTGCTCAAAATTAATAATTACTATCGGAACTGGAAGTATAATTTTATGAATTCTATTAATTTCGACCTGAATTCCTTGTTACCTTCTATGTTCTTGCATAAATAAAAGTGCTACAACCCTATTAAAATTCATACCAAAGGCATTTCAATAACTTACTTGGTCATTTATGTTTTTTCACCCTCATTCATTATTGCGCTACACTCAGTCACTCCACATAAAATGAGAGATACCACTCAATAGCTTATCATACACTTAATCAGAGGTGTGAACATCTAATGCTAACAAGGAATTCATGTCTGATTGAACATGTGATAAGCCATAAAGCGGAGCATAGCATTATAATACAAATGAAACTAGGGTTGGTTGAGTTGGGTTGGGTTCAATCTAACGGACGGACGTGAGAAGGCATTTGAATAAATTACTACTCTACTTCTACTTGTCCGTGTCTTCAGCTTTGTAGTTTAGTTTGAGATACAATATGTTAACCCGAGTGAGCTCGAGCTGTCAATAATCTACATGTTTAGCGAAGCCGGCTTGTGAATATGAATGATGTTACGGGTTATGGTAGTAGTAAAAAAAGTAAAAGATAGCTTAAAAATATCCAATTTGAGAAATTTTAAATTTATAAATCCCAAAATAAGGGTGATTTTAAAATTGCCCAAGTCAAGATGAGATAATTATTCACTATTTTCAGTATAATGTTCAGATAGTGAAGTTTTTATTTTTAGTTCAAAAGCTTGATACGGTGACTTCGCAGTCAAATTCTTTTCTAGATTTGTGACTTGAGATGTAATTTTTCATCAAGTTCTTGCATTGAAGACAATTTCAGTTCTAGTCCCAAAAACTTTACTATAAAATTAAAATGTAGAGCTGCAACTTTTAGAATCCAAAATTGTCTCTTGGCCAATTCTAAAGTACATTACATTAGTATTACCTCACTACTAATCAAAAATGCCAATGTCACACAAAGCTTTGCTCAAAATTATACTCAAAACCTTCAGATTTTCCACATAAAAAGCTAAGCATTGTATGTCGCGCCACGATAATGTTATATCATAAAATTAGAAGGGCAGATTTTGATGATAGCCTGCCTTAGAAGCACAATAATAATTTTCACATTACAAAATATTTTTGCCTCTTAATCAGCAACTCATGCACATTCACTAATACGACATGAATGTACTCATTCATGTAATTTGAGAGTCTATTCAATTCAACAATATGTGATAAAGTATCAAACGAACCTTGGGCTTGGGCTTGGGCATGGCATGGCGTACATTATTATTAATTTTCACCCAGCAGCAGCAGCTGCCTGACATGAAATCCATTTAAATCTATACGACGACATATTATCTCCTCCCCATAGCATGTATTTGGCATAGGACTAGGACAGAACAGCCATGAAAGAATGATTTTATCACACAAATACAAGTCCTTCATGTTGAAAAAATTCAATGATTTGGGTAACCTCCTCCTTTTACCACCACTAGAGAAATTACTACAATAAAAATTACACCCGTGTGCTCAAGTTACGTTAAGGTACGTTATGTTTCTCACCTTACTAATTCAATCCGACACAATTCAATACAGGTAAAGAAGCGGAAACCGCATAAGAAAACACGAAAGATCCCTTGCCGTTACCGGATTCAAAGAAAAATGTTTTTGTTTATGAGTATGACGGAAGGAATAAAGGATGAAATATTTATCAGAGGACAGGGACTTAAGGTATCAGGAAGGCTTGAACGTTCAATTAACCAAGAGCGAGGAGAATTTTACAAAAAACAAGTAATTTCTTGAAACACGTTTATATTTTTTATTACTTTCAGTAATATACCTGCATACAACCAGGTCCTTTTTCGGAACACGTTACATGATAAAGAATAGCGGATTAGTAAAGTCATTCATTCAAAGCGAGCTAGGTTAATTTTTCAACTCGTGTCAAAGGTACAAAGTTAAAACTAGACCGCGTGAAATGTTCAGTTTTTATATAGTTTGCCAATTATCCCAAAGTTTAGGGTTTTAAATTCCTTATTACTTGGATTACTATTTTTTCAATTAAGACAAATGTGTTAAGCTACCGTATGTCGCAAAAAAGTGTCAGAATTGCTTTAACGTTCAATTAACCAAGAGCGAGGAGAATTTTACAAAAAACAAGTAATTTCTTGAAACACGTTTATATTTTTTATTAGTTTTAGTAATAAACAAGAATATTAAGCAGGTTCGTGGCATACGTCGCATGATAACAAATAACGGATTAGTAAAGTCATTCGAGGTTGGTTAATTTTTCAACTCGTGTCAAAGGTACAAAGTTAAAACTAGACCGTGTGAAATGTTCAGTTTTTATATAGTTTGTCAATTATCCCATGGTTTAGGGTTTTAAATTCCTTATTACTTGGATTACTATTTTTTCAATTAAGACAAATGTGTTAAGCTACGGTATGTCGCAAAAAGGCAAAATATCATATTTAACACCCACCCTACGTACTACTACTTTTCACCCCAATTTGACAAGCGATTAAATTCTAAAGAGTAGCTAGAAAAAAAAACCAAACTTAAATAGGCAAGGACTTTGGTTAAGTACTTGACAAACAAGAGGACAAGAGTTAAGTTTAAGTCAGTGCAGTGTCATTCTGTCGTTGTCGTGTAAAGTTATCTCAAGAACATCATCACCATCACCATCTTCTCATCTGCGTGATTTGCAGTATTCAAAGGAGTAATCATAGTCAGCCAGCCCATTTGGCTGGCTAGCTGAAGCTGAAACTTTTATCCTGCTGCATTTCCCATAGTCTCTTGTCTTCTTTTCTCTTGTTCAAATTCTCAAGGACTGTGAGGACAGATTGAGGATCTCGTTAAGCCAGGAAAGAAAGAATAGAAAGAGATAAGAAATCGTCAGAGACTAATCATGGTGTGACAAGTTGGACATGGACATGCTGTTATGTTATTGGGTAACTGGATATTGTGACAAAAGGGGGAAGAACTTTTCACACTCGATTCACATTAAAGGACTAGGACTGTTAAGGATAATTGAATAGCGTGCGTGACCATCTACGACTACTACTGTAGCTCTACTTCCTTTGACAAAATCCATAAGGACATGCTGTAGCTGTTGCTGACAAATGACAGTCACAACCAAAGGAAAAGGATTGAGAAAAGAAAATTTCAAGTGACTCATCAAATTCACTCAGACAATTGAGATGAACAAGAAGACGACGACTCAAGTTATAATGCCTGGCCTGGCCTGGCCAACCAAAACCAACTCTGTCTTTTTCTACAAAACTCAAGCTCAATTCGTTCGTGGACACTTGTCATCAGTCCTTAGCCTCCGTGTGAAGAGTTTTTGTCCATTGTCATCATGTTTGATGATGATAAGTCCAAGTCTAGTCTATTGCAAACAATGGAATTGGTGTGAATGCAGACACAGGCAGACGTGACATAGGTGTAGAAAAAAATATGCAAGCAGAAAATGGTGGTGGGGAGGGACGTTTGAACTAATATTAAATTTATAATTAATTATTTCCCTAAAATTAAAAGCCTAAAAGATTCCCAAGGGGTACAAATAAAATAATAATTTTGACGCATTGCCATTTCTCCGGGTAATACCCCGAAGCTGAATGCTCGCGTGGTGGGGAGCTATGAGCCTTTGTTTGACATTAGGCACTCATCGCCATTGGAATAATCCGATCCGATTCTTCCATCGTCCATCCACCCGTCCGTCCATCAAGCCTTATCGACTTCCCCTTGCCACAATGAAGAAATAGCCAGCCAGCAATCCATTAAGACTTCCTGCCTGTCTGCCTTCCTAAGTAAAGTGAAGTAAATCTGATAGAATCTCTCTTTTGTTAAGGCAAGGGAAGCTCCAGTTCGTTCGCTCGCTCGCTCTTTTTACGAAGGAACCCTCAATTCAAACTTTTGTTCACTAAAAGACTCTTTTTGAGAGTATTCATTCATCCGACGGCCCACACAACATAATCATGTATTCAATTCAACATCACCCACTCGCTTTGCTTAGTTAATAATTAATTTTAGTAACATCCCCGTTCGTTTATTTATGGACACCAATTAGTCGTACATGCATTGCAGATAAACGGACAATTCTTAAATTTAGGGTTCAAATTCAGACGCTTTAAATATTTTGTGTACATGAGCTTATCTTAAAAATCCACAAATTCAAGTCTAAACAAGCTTGGACAGACTCGTCATTCATTTGCATCTTTAATTTGTTAAATTGAATAGTTTAGTGAAAGCCTTGCTCGAGCAATTTTGCATAGAAGGAAATAAACGAGGTGTCTGAGCGTGGGCATGGGCTGTCGTCAAGTAAAATAACGTAACGTTATGTATTGTGTGGCTGGTTGTGAATGTGATGTGAGGTTTAATAAAAAGATCGATGAGAAGGAGTAGATGACAGGTCTATGGCAGATTGATAAGCAGACGGATACAGAATCCGCTTATCTTTTCCTTCCTGAAGGAAAAGGAAAGGAGGATGATTGGGAACCATGGTGGTGTTCAAAATTAGAGTGTTGGGATTGGGTCTTCACCAGTTGGACTGGGCTTTAACAAACCGAGTGGCAGAACTAAAGTGGGCGGGTATTCATTTCCCCACCACCAACTTCACACTCCCCTCCCTTTATTTCCAAGCCTCAGCCTCACACTTTCCTTGTTATTCAGAACAGACGGCTCAATTCAATATTACATTTACAAGGTAAATTTAGAGGTTGATAATTCCTAAATGTTGGAATAGTAATTGGGATAAAATTTAGAGCATACCACACAAGGTTTACGACTTGAGCATTAGAATAACACGAAATATTTTCGAAACAAAATGCAATTAAATTTTTTAAAACCTTCTTATTTTTCAAAAATGAGCAGTGAATCCGGTCATATGGCTTCTTCAGTAGGGAAAAATTACTTTTACTGTACTTTCTATTAAAACCCGTTAATGTGCCTTGAATGTTTAGAATTTTACGTAGCTGTTTGAAACCATTGATATAAGCCAAGCCAAGCCCTTTAGCTAACAGATGAATCTAATCAGTACGTACATTATGCTAAATATTCATTCATTTTCTCGCCCATTCGATTTATTTCATTCCAATGAGACAAGCCACACCCGGCCCGTACGTCTGTACGGTCATTCCTGATGCCTGCTGATCATCATCACGTTCGCGTTCACGTCATATTCAGTCAGAACAATGAGTTTGTTGCATTATGCACTGCAAGGCAGCACAGTGGGGCGTTGACTGTCAATATCTCCAAGGTGGAAATGAAGGGGCTCATTTTGATGGATATCTTTTTAAATTTAACACGAGCACTCCAGGGAATCGGAGGAGAATGACTTACTTAAAATAAAAAGAGGTGTGGATGAAATAGTAGAAGAGAACAAGCTCACATTCTTTAATTGAGTTCTAATTGATCAATACGTGTCCACTATTGTTTATCATATCTTGAGGCAAGGCAAGGTAATTTAAATAGGAATTAGATTGGAAGGCGCAAGTAGAACCCGCAATTCAAATTTAACTAAATAGTTAATTAATTTCAAAACTTTCGATGAGATTTAAATATTATATCAAAATATATTTCCTTTGTATGGCGTTGGTCTTGTTAACAAGGTGACATAAAATAAAAATGTACAAATGAAGAATTCGACTAGTAATACTAATGAGTCTATTTTAATTTTGACAATTCATCTAGCGAATTACAGAGATTGACAACAAATCTTTCGACAACCACTAGTATTTCCTTAGCCCCTGCACTAAAAATTATAAAACTTGCTCCCCAGTCAAGTTCTTAAAATTGGGGAACAGGTTGGAGTGAAGATGAAAAATGAGTATAATTTTCTAGTCAAAATATTATTAGTAGGCGCAGTCGTGTTTCTTGTCCCTGTCCATGTCACCGCCAGCCATCATCACTTTGTCACCGCAAGATTTGTGTCACCCGACCAAAGACAATCGCCGCAAGTGCAGTGGCGGCGGTTGCCGCCTCAGTGGTGCAGCTTTAAATTATTATTGTCACCGTCTAGCATTGCGTTACATTACGTTGCACTTTCAAGAGTTACGTATGCATGCATTGCCAGACCGAGCCAGAAGATTCCTTGATTCTTTGAAACACTTAGGAGAAAAGTGGGGATCCTAAGAAAAAACAAAACCGGAGACATGACATAAGTACAAGTACAACTAAGGTACAGACAGACTCCGGTTTTGTTTTTTAGTGTCAACGAACAGATTGTTTATACTAATGGCGTCAGTTCTACTTTCTTGGTCTTGGTCTGCCTGACTGGGACTGGCCTGGGCCCGGCCGGAGCAAAGCAAAGAAAGGAAATGAACCTCAGCCTTCCTAACACAACATTATTACAGGAAGGCGATGAGAATGAGTGGAATCAAAACAAAAGTTGAAAGTTTCCATCTGTGGCATAGCTCAAAGGTTAAATCAGCGGGGAAGATTATCTAATGTATAATAAACAATTCTTAGTCATTAATTTTTTTATTAAGTAGTGGTAAGTTTTAGTTGGAAATAAAAAGTTCTAAACTTCTTAGACTTTTCTCATTTTTCTCATGTATTAGTTTAATCAAAAATGTCTGAACCATGTGTATAAAGTATTACTCTGCCAAATAATAAAAGAAACTATTCAATATAAAAGCAAAAGAGTTAAACTAGTGTGTTTCTTTAGCACTTTCTGATTAAAGGTCTCTCACTCTCTTTCTGTGTCTGCAATCTGCATGCATGATCTGTCCCAATAATATGTACTAACACAGGAAACCGTCTGACATCAAAGAAAAAGTCAAGTCAATCGATCCGGAAAAACGAGTTCAACTACGAGACGATGGAACCGACAAACCAAACTAACGCAGTACAGAAAGAGGAAAGAAGCAGGAAAAAGGAGCAGGAACGACATAATTGAGAATCTTGGGAGAAGTAATTTTTTGACAAAGAAAAAAGGTTTAAAGTTCCTGCTGTGTGAGTTGAGGAAGC
>WJEZ01003456.1:0-10810 GCA_009869925.1 Thalassaphorura encarpata
TCAAATTCTCTGGTCGAAATTTTTGTTTTCCTCTCAAAATCCCAATCCATCGTGAAGTAAATCCCCAATAAAATAGAAAAATGTAAGAAATTGTAGAGTAGACGTAAGGACCGTAGCGTTGAATCCAATTCTTGGGTGATTTTGGCAAAATCATAAACATTGGCTCAAACATTGTGATCTCGTAGTCCTGTGAGAGATTGGGCCATGAGGTCATCATGACTTAAGATATAGAAATTGAAAGTTATACTTACCATGAGTGTGTTTGGATACAAATGATGACTCAGGCTGTGACTAATTCTAAATTCAAAGGAGGAAAGCATCCCAAGATCAAAATAATATTTTCTCCAGTTTTCTTTCAAATGAACAAAGTTGTGAGCCATTGTAATCGTCATGCTGAGAATAACTCCAGTCATGATTTGATGCAAAATTGAATTTGTCATTGTAGCGTAGACGGAGGCAGCAAGGCTCAAGAGTACGAGTGAATCTTGCAATAATTTAACACCCATGCTTGGCCCAGTTCCAACCTCCTATGAAATGAAATTTACAATAATTAACTATGAATTTAATTAGAATTATTTTAATTACCTTAAGTATGGGTCTAATTCTTCGTTTGAGGACACGATAAAATCCATCGTCTTTGAAAGTGAATGGTGACAAGCGTTTTTCTTCTGCATCTCGTACATAATATTTTGCCAGTGTTTCTTCAGCCCATTCTGGATGAACGAGATGTGAACTTTCAAAAGCTTCAGTCACATCCGTTCCTCTTGTAATTTCTAACCATTCGGATCCACCAGGATGAAATTTGATAAATTTTTGCAGATCGTAGAGTTTGTCATGAACTCTCCATAAATTTTGTCCGATGTTATCATCTTGTACTTTTCCTATTCATGTTTTTTTAAATTTAATTTTGAAAAATTATTGATATCATTAAGTGAAATACCTGACATCCATCCTATAGGACTGAACGAAAGTTCCCTGGACGTTGGAAATTTCCAAATCCCTGGAAAACTGGATATGTGGTTCTGATTCGGGTTCTTTTGGGGACATTTTTACGTATGAATTTTGATAATTAATGATTAATTAACCTCAACTCACTCGCACTAGACGGACTGAATTGATCTGGCTTTTAACAAATGGAAAGTCTCCAATATTTATACTTGGATTCATTGCTCTGACCTTTGGAACAAAATATCTCATTTTAATCAAGACCCCACTCGTCGAACGTGTCTTTGTATTTGTATTTGTGTCTACGACCTTAGCTTTGGATTATGTTTATTATGTAAAATACTAATTAGATCATCTTTACGTTTTATTCCGTCAACTCATTCAGAATTAGACCTGGCTCCCCAGTCTTACTGTACAGCCATGGAGAATGACCAACTTTTACTACAAAAACTGTTATATCACAATCTAGTTAAACATTGGGTGACGTAAAATATATTTTCATGCCAAATATGATCAAAGTTAAAGGAGCAAAAATTATGCGTAAATATTGAATGATGAAGACACTCCGTGCTTAATTACTTAAGCCACATAAATAAGTTTTCATGTTTTTACTGCGATTGCTTACTAATTTGGTAAAATACTATAACTCTGCGATGGTTCCATTTGCATGAGCTTCATTAAGTGTAAAAATACAAGCCCAAGTTGGCTTGAGACAAAAGCCAAGCGCTTTGTACTAAAAACTAATATTGATTTGGGGTTGCAATTTCCATACCGTGTGAAGTAAACTAAAAGTGTCTATTTACAATTACATACATTCAGTTGTCCAAAATTTCTTTAAATATTTACCAAAGAATGTTTTATTCACAACGAAACATTTTTTTCAAGTTCCACTTATCTAATTATGTAACATGGATAAAACTTTATTATCTGTTTTTGACAATGCAGTAAAAGTAAGTAATCCTAGTTCTGGACATTTTTTAATCCGACGTCTGTATAATTATAAAAATGAGGAACGAAACTCCAAAATAAGACGTAATCCCTGGAACAATTCATTTTAAGTCCTTGGAAGTCCAGCACAAATTCCATTTTCAATTCCACATTCGTTGGTTCCTCTTTTTATTTTAAAAAATCCTCCATTTCCCCAATCAGTATTCCAGGAATTGGCCACAAGCCAATATGGAGTTTCATTCTCAACTCCCCAACCCAAAATCTTGACAGCATGACCACCCAACCTGATTCCTCGCAAAATGGTGATAAACTCCAGTCTTGTACAAGAGAAAATCATCATAAACTGTCATTGCAGCTTCAACCGGGCCATTTTTCATAATTTCGGTCTGAATTTGACTCGCGTCTCTAGCAATGCTGTAGGATTTTAACCCAAAGGATAAATCTTGTTTATAAGGGATGGGATAAGAGTCTTCGCAACGTTTAACACATTTGGGTGTAGTTCCAGAAGTGCAATTCGGACGAGTGCCTGGAACATGATGCTCACATGGTGGAATTTCGTAAGGTTGACAACCCTAGGGTGACAGAAATTTTTAAATTAAATTATAGTTGTATTTTTTGTTTTTATTCGTACTTGGTTGGACCCATATGGACCACCGGACACGATCCCATGGGAAACCCAATAGCGCCAAGCACTGCTTGGAAATCCTCCATTACATCCAAATCCACAAAGTGATAAAATTCCACAACAAGAAACTAAATTATCAGCGGAGACTCGGAATTTACTTTTTCCTTTGCTTGCAATGCAAATTCGATCTGTCATAGCTTCAGTAGCTGCGAAAGCCTATTAAAATTAAAATAATATGACAATTGATATAAAATCATCAGTGAAGATGAAGAATTTCTCTTCTTATTTGAAAATTTACCCAACAGGATCCACAAGAACCTTGATCTCTAATTTCCTTGAGAGAATTACAAGTTGGCCATTTTGTACGAGCGTCAAATTCATCTGGAATTATTAGTCCAGTCAAATCATGATGTTCCCTTGGGAGTTTTAAAGATTTGGGTTCCTTTAGTGCTCCCATCATTCGCCTGATGTAAGCCATGTCAGTGTCTGGGTGGAAAGTTCTTCCAGCCTAACAAAAAATAAAATTGCACATTAAAATTATTGCAAATTACAGCAATCAAAATCTTACCGTCCAATTTCCATGTAGACTATTGATATGGTCGATCATTTCATCGGATAGTGGATTATAATTATTGTCATCTTGTGCAGAGATGGATCCGAAGAATCCGGCGCAAAGTAAAATTGCGAGAATTTTTGTAAGCATTGCTCCTGTTAGCCAGTCGATTGGCTAGTATGTTATTTCGGCACTTGAGATATTACAACAGTAAAAGTTTTTGGTCGATACAGTATTCTTAACTTCTTCAAGAGAAGACTGAATTTGATATGACTATGGTATGGCCAGTGTGAGTGAGCTTGAGTAAGATGCACAGGAATGTCCAAGTTTTTTCTTTCTTCCTTTGAGTGACAAGTGACAAGGGCAGTGGCCTGAGTGATTATTTTGAGATTAGTGTTGGAATAAATTTAATACGTTGCACTTATAACTTAAGTGTGATTTCTTGTATGTAGTTTTAAATTTTTTCCTGCTCGTGACCTTTGAGTGACAACTGACAAGGGCAGTGGCCTGAGTGATTATTTTGAGATTAGTGTTGGAATAAATTTAATACGTTGCACTTATAACTTAAGTGTGATTTCTTGTATGTAGTTTTAAATCTTTTCCTGCTCGTGTTCTTTGGGAGTGGGAAGTCAAATACCCCAAGAGAGTCTTGAAGAAGATTAAAATTTAACCTTCCTTTGCCTTGCCTGAAATGGATAAGATTTAAAATGTAAAGTATGGCTTAAAAACAGAAACACTTCGAGTAGACAGTGGACGACGAAGTACTGAAGTGAAGTACATGTCTGTATTCCTTGTTGACTAGTAAGTTTAAATAAGCCGAGTTGAGCGTGATGCGCATTAGGCAAGGCATGGGGTAAATAAATAACAATTTTTTGTTTCGTTTGATGATGAGTGATGTGATCATTTTATGTTTAGCACGCAATGCATGGAAGTTGGACTCAGATAATCATATTCAGATAATTCGTTTCAACATGAACTAGAGGTCAATTTGGTCAATAGACACTCTATAGTTAAAATAAATCAAATGCAAGAAACATAATCGGGCATTATTCTACAAGGAAAGAATATTGAATGATATTATTTTTTCGAATTCCTTCACAATTAATGACATTTTTTATTGTCTTTTTATTTCTGTCCTAAACTTAAAGGCTCTTTAAGAATTACGTAAGTGACAGGTGGAGCCCAAGCCCAAGCCCAGATTGAAGGATATAGATTGGAGATCTTTGGAGAAAAATGCCCGGTATGCATGGTTCGTCGGTTGGCATCCTCCGGATCCTCCTGATTTAAAATGTAGGGCAAACACGCACGCTTTCCTGACATATTTAGCATTATGTAAGGACATATGAGTGGTAATTAGAGGAAAGATCAAAATGGTTAAAAAAAAGAAGAAGAGACGAGAGTGCCAAGATTCCCAGTTGCTCTTTTTCTTCTTCTTCTCAAGTCAAGCTGATTTTGTCTATTAAGAAAGAATCAAGAGGAGTACGTGAAGAAACATGGGGCAGAGAGAGAGAGAATGGAATGTCTGAGGAAAGGAGTGACAAAAATATACACGACGACATGGAGTTGGAGTTGGAGTCAGAAAGTGCCTCTGCCTCTTCTTTATGATGTTGCAATGCAACTTGAGTGCAGGCAAAAACTAATGACGACAGGGATTACTTCATGGGTTTTCCAGTTGAACAAAATATTTCAACTTTCAAAATAGATTTCCAGATGGTCGGTCTCGGTCCTCTTTTATCAAATGTCCTTGGGGGAATGTAACTATGGGGTAGATTGAGACAGTGTGCGCAAAATTTGCTTGTATTTTGGGGTAATCTAAACATTGGCATAAAAATGGATGACACTTTCACCTCCTCAAAATTAATATCTGACTAAACAGGAGCCGGCTGAATGTAAGAAACAGCCAAAAAATCCACCTGGTCGATTTGTCACCCAATTGCAATTGGATTTGTACTTTGTCTGAGTCTTACAAGAATTTTCTCGAAATTGTGTGATTTCCTTGGGTCCCAACTAGATTTATGAGTTTGAGCTGCATGGGTGGTAGCTGGTAGCCAAGCTCTAGGAGCTGTGGATAGTTTAATAGTACTTTTGCGGGGAAGCGGGTAATTCTATCCACGCAGTCGACACTCTGATTTGCTTGCTGATCCTGATACTCATCTCTAGTCCAAAGTAAAAGCATTATCCCCATTAGACAAAACAAAAGAAGAAGGAGAATAGGCCTGGGTACTGATACTGGCATGGGCAGGCAAGGCAAAGCAAGAGTGGAACGTTGGTCTTGAGATTTTTAGATTCTTCGGCTCCCATTGACCCTAATGACAACCTCAGAAATAGACACGACACGAGAGAGATTGCCAAGAGTCACCGAATTCTTCCTCCTCCGCCGACTCAGACTTTTGGTCCCTCCTCTTAATTTATTCAG
This sequence comes from Thalassaphorura encarpata, assembly GCA_009869925.1. NCBI lineage: Eukaryota > Metazoa > Arthropoda > Collembola > Poduromorpha > Onychiuridae > Thalassaphorura > Thalassaphorura encarpata. The sequence goes on from WJEZ01003456.1 coordinate 5,488, forward strand.
AATTGTATTTCGTCCCCCGGGTTCGGTTTCGCTTACTTACTTACTTACTCCTCTCCTTGGACACAAATTCAATTAGGGAAAATCAACCGTGCAAATCACACATCAAATTCACACTCAAGGAGACAGCCGCTGCTGCCGTTGCTGCTGCTGCTGCTGCCATTTCTATTGTTACACAAAATTTATTCCCTAGAAAAATGTAAGGGATTTTTAAAAATATTAAGTGAGAGTGCCCGTGGCTAAGTCCCAGTTTTTGTTGTTGTTGCTGTCCCTTGTCTGGCCTTAAATGCCCATACTAGTGAAATTTTGAAGGAAAAAAAATTGTGACCAAGTCCTTAGTCACGTCATCATGGAGGGAACAAGCTCTGGAGGTAATTGATAATTTTGAAAAATATTTAAATTGGAATATTTTATGGGTGCTTGTGCTTAGCTTGCCTGGAAAATAATTTATTGGTCCCTGTCAAACCCGCCAGGGTAAAAATCTAGTGCTTGTGCAATTGTATTTTTGCACGTAGTGCTAGTGCTAGAAGTACAAGTACACTTAATGTTTTTTTTGTATGCGCGGATAGCGGATTTGATGTACATCCTTGTATTTAGTCTCCTTGATGAGTCGGTCGGTCGGTCGGTCGGTTTAGTTGGGTTGGACTTATTTTTAGCCCTTACAGCTCTTCACAAATTAATCTTGTTGGGAAGACAGATCATTCCCTGTTATTCCATTCCGTCCGATTCTCAAGGCTGGGCAGACGAGGCAAATGGCAAAGCAAAGTATTTTGGATGCACAGCACAGCACAGCATGGCAACGAATTGCACATTCCATTCCATTTTCCATTCCACTCGTCTTTCGTCTGGAAGTGCCAATTGGAAGGAAGCTGATTTTTTTTTCTCTTTTACTTTTCTCTCTCCCTCTTGCCAAAATATTGCACATAAACAATCTCCTCAATCAGCAGCTTAACTTAAGCAAATGCAAAGTCTTCCCTTGCTTTGCGGTCTTTTCATTTCATTTCATTCATACACCTGATCTTCTGATCCTGATCCAAGGCAAGGCAAGGCAAGGCTAAACTTGAGTTGACTCGACTCTTTAGATTTCTATCATCAAATCCCATTCAAAATAAAAACTCTGTCACCAACTTTGAGTTCCAAATGAAATGAATGAGGTTGAGATTAGTTTTTGAGAGAGCAGGAGAGAAATGATTCTCTTGGGACAACTTGAATGATTTTGAGATGAAAGATTAAGGAGAAGAAATAAATTTTAAGTGTACTAATTGAATTGAGCCAATTTCTATAATTTAGAACCTCAGACACCTCTGACGCCAGCGGATTTGATTCCACCACCAAAACCTAAACCGGACAAACCGCCACGCTATGTTCGCCCTGGGGAAGTAATTCCAGAACGCCCATCCCATTCCCTTTGTTGTCTCACACTCCAAAATCCAATCAGGAGGTTGTGCTATGCAGTCGTCGAATGGAAGTTAGTATCATGTTTTAGCTTTATTTTTATTTTTAATAGCTTAGCTTTGTTCAGTCAGTCTAAGCCAACAAATAAATCATTTGCTTATTGCTTTGCTCAGTTTTTAGGAGCCAAAATCATAAAAGTCATCATAAAAATCGAATACACTTTAAGACTTGGACCTAGTCAAACTTTTGATTTGTTTAGAAAACGCTCCAGGGATGTGAGAATGTTCAGCTAATGAAAAACACATGTCGAAGTTTTTATGTTACTTTTTCAACCGTGTCAGTCAGTCAGTTTATTCTTACTGTACGTAAAATTGACCCTTTCTTGGCACTGGCTGGCAAACTCCTAGGCAAAACTAGAAGTTTTTTTGCAACCATTTGCAAATCTTGTTCATTTTATATCATCGTAAATTATCCAGCTGGACTTTTATGTTAAAGACCGGGAGGACCTAAAAATAGGATAATCGCTTAATATTTTTTGCATGAATTTGCAGACCCTTTGAGTACATGATCCTATTGACCATTCTGGCAACGTGTGCCTGTTTGGCAATGGGTACGCCCTATTCAAATAATGATTCCAATGCAACCAAACGCCATTTTAGTAAGATTCTATGTTAAAATTAAAAATACTAGCATGTTAAGATCTAAGACTAAAAATTGAATGTACATGTATTAATTACAGGAAGAGTTTGAACTATTATTTACCGTGATATTCACAGCAGAGTGTGTTATGAAAATTATCGCTTATGGATTAGTGGCTCATGACGGAGCTTATCTTCGAAATTCCTGGAACTTCCTTGATTTTACCATTGTAGTTATAGGGTAATTCAAAAAAAAATTTACCTACTATAGAAATTTCCATCAAATCCTAATTTTTTGTACTGATTTTTTGGTCTTTAGTCTCCTTAGCTCATTACTTTCCTCAATAATGGAAGGATTTGATGTCAAAGCGCTGCGAGCATTCCGGGTCCTTCGACCGCTCAGACTTGTGTCCGGTGTACCAGGTAAAATTTAATACGCATGCGTATTAGACAAAATTATTTATGACGCGTTTTTTTGGCATTACAGCTCTCCAGGTGGTCATGAACTCGATTCTGATGGCAATGATTCCTCTTTTCCATATCGCCCTCCTTGTCCTTTTTGTCATCATCATTTATGCCATCATTGGGCTAGAAATGTTTGCCGGGGAACTTCATAGAACATGTTTCAATAATCTCACAGGTAAAAAAGAAAATGATTTTTTATGATCTGAAATTTTCTGACTTTTTATGCTGTCAAAATAATTAGGTAAAATGGCTCCTGAACCCAGTAATTGTGGTGGAGAGTATAACTGTGAGATTGAGGGTGAACCTTGGTGGCATTGTCGTCCTTATTGGAAAGGTCCTAATGATGGGATCACTAATTTTGACAACATTGGTCTCGCCATGTTGACCGTCTTCCAATGTGTTTCCCTTGAAGGATGGACTGATGTTATGTACAATGTAAGGCTTAATAATTTATTTCGGCGTAACATGGTCAATTTTTATTTATGTAATGAATATTTCCTTGTTCAGCTTAAAGATGCAATGGCAGGATCCTGGCATTGGATATATTTTACATCTTTGGTTGTTTTTGGTGCATTCTTTGTGATGAATCTAATTCTCGGTGTGTTATCTGGGTAAGTGTGCCTGGCAGGTCAATGTTAATTTCTATAGTTAATTATTTTTTTCTAATTTTTTAGAGAATTTTCAAAACAAAAAGGAAAAGCAGAGTCCCGAGGTGATTTTCGAGCTGTGCGAGAACAGCGACAAATTGAGGAAGATCTTAAAGGCTATCTCGACTGGATAACAAAAGCTGATGACCTAGAACCTCAAGGTAAAATTTTCAACCATTTTCCTTATAAAATTTTCAATTATGGATTAATTGTGAATTATAGCCCAAGAAACAGAGACTGATAATGCAGATGATGAGAATAGGGAACCGACTTGTTTGGAAGTGACCAAAGGAAATTTTGCTAGGTACTCAACTGATCATTCATTTTATCATTGTGCCCAGTACAGTAATCACAAATTTAAATCTGATTATAGATGGAATAGAAAAGCCCGTAGATTTTGTAGGACAGTTGCCAAATCCCAAACTGATAATGCAGATGATGAGAATAGGGAACCGACTTGTTTGGAAGTGACCAAAGGAAATTTTGCTAGGTACTCAACTGAGCATTCATTTGCCATTGTGCCCAGTATAGTAATCAATAATTTAAATCTGCTTACAGATGGAATAGAAAAGCACGTAGATTTTGTAGGACAGTTGCCAAATCCCAAGCCTTCTATTGGCTAATTATAATTCTTGTCTTTCTCAACACAATGGTACTTGCTACAGAGCATTACGGGCAACCTGAATTGGCTGGATGACTTTCAAGGTCAGTTTTCTCTTATAAAATAAAATTTCGAATTATAATGAATTATTTTGTATTCTGATTTTTAGAAAAGACAAATATATTTTTCATCATTCTATTTACCTGTGAGATGATCCTGAAAATGTACAGTTTGGGACTTTCGGTAATGTGGTACAATTTTACTTTGATTTTTGAACTTTTTTTCTAATTTTCGCATTGTTATTAATTTCAGCGTTATTTTGTGTCGCTGTTCAATCGTTTTGATTGTTTTGCAACGGTCAGCAGCATCGTTGAGATTATCCTAGTAAAATCTGAAGTCATTCCCCCGATAGGTGTGTCTGTCCTCCGCTGTGTTCGTCTCCTCCGGGTTTTCAAAGTGACAAAGTACACAGGAAGTACAGTGACAACTTTCCGACATGGACAAGTTTTCTTGGAGCTAAGAATTGAGTTAAAATAAAAATTGGATTTTTTTGTTTGATTTTGTCTAGGTATTGGAAAGCCCTGTCCAATCTTGTCGCGTCACTGCTCAACTCAATCCAATCCATCGCATCCCTTTTGTTCCTCCTCTTTCTTTTCATCCTTATTTTTGCACTTCTTGGAATGCAAGTCTTTGGTGGAAAATTCAACTATAATCCTCATATCCAAAAACCTAGGACAAATTTTGATTCATTTTCCCAGGCTTTGTTGACAGTGTTTCAAGTGAGTTGACCTTTGACCTAAACTGTATGAGTTTTGGAATCAAACTAATTTCTTGTTACAGATCCTCACTGGTGAAGATTGGAATGAAGTCATGTATTTGGGGATAAATGCATATGGAGGAGTCCAGTCGCTTGGAATCGTTGCATCTCTTTATTTTATTGTTCTTTTCATTTTTGGCAACTGTGAGTCTAAAAATTCCAATAAATCTTCACATAATAAAATTATATATTGAAATATCAATATGAATATTATAGATATTCTCCTCAATGTGTTCTTGGCTATCGCTGTTGATAATTTGGGAGATTCTGATGAAGTTGAGAAAGAAGAAGAGGCTGCTGAGGAACCAGCCGAAGGAGCCCAAGAAGAACAACACCAAGAAGGAGAGGAAGGAGAAGAAAATGAAAATAATGAAGAAGAAGATGAAAATAAAATGGATGAGAGGTGACATAACCCTTAAGTTTACTTGAATAGCAATTTATTTTTCCTATAATTACAATTATTTAGCGAAACTTCTGGAGAATATGATGATTCGGTCTCAGGAGCAGATGCAACGGCAGGTTCATACGATAATGAAAACGAATCGTATACAATAGCGGGTAAGCTAAATACGAGCACATGTACAAAATTTAGACAAAATTTTAGACTCAATAATTTTGATCTGCAGATGAGCCAGAGAAAAAACCAGCACCACCACCAGATCCGTTGGACAAGGCAGATGCTCCAGACCCAATTCCAGAGGGAACTGCGTTTTTTATTCTTACAAAAGACAACTGGTAAAATTTGATAAGATTTTGTAATGAG
>WJEZ01003457.1:0-10809 GCA_009869925.1 Thalassaphorura encarpata
GTACGTTAAAACCCAAGTGAAGAAGTAACAGTCACTGAAACAAAGGAAAATTCATAGAATCTCTTGATCGTGTCGACACTTGCATATCTGGCAGACGAAATACATTTATGCAAAAGGGTAAAATCCTCGTAAACAATCGATACTTGGCAGAGAAATATTCCCTGTCTGAGGAAAATTTATTACTTGTATTTGCATTAAAATAAGAGGAAACGTAGTTCCAATTACATATTCAATCTGTTCCAGGTCATAGGTTGATTCCTTTACAGTTTGAGTAACCGTGGCCACTTTTTTGAAATGACACGTGTTAGCATCACAAAATTCTATTAAGTCAGCCATATGCTTTGCTTCTCCGAAAAGTTTAACATCTTTTAAATTTTGAGGCAGGGGGATGAATCTAGATAACTGCAAACTACAAATATGCCAAAGCTATAGCACGAGCCGTAGAAGAGGTTCATATGCAAAGGACTATAAAATAAATACAAAGATAAAGATTAGAGATGAAAATGCACATGCATGGTTTCCGCGTCTCCGCATTTAAATTCAAAATAACCGCGTTGCCCAAATCCAGGCAGATTTTTGCTTCCTAGAGTCCAGAAAAGCATAAAACAGAGGAAATATTATGAGAAAAATTTGCAAATCTCTTCAAGTGGTTCCGCTTGAGGGGAAACATGAGTGGAGGACTCCTCAGACGCTGCCGACATAAAAGACCAATATATCCTGTCGTATTTTTTGACAATTATGGCTTTGACTTCCTTCGTATGATGGTTTTTCCAAGGGGACCGTGGTTTTTAAAGTTAATATGAGTTAGTACAACGGAAGGTACTTAGTATAATAAGTTAGCCAGATTCCCCGTCCATCCTTCTAACTCTTCCTCCACTTCACTTGATAATAAAAGATTACAAGGGTAATTTATGAATTTGAGAACCACACACATTTATTCCCTTCCCTCCAAGCCAAGTCCAATATTTCCAAGACGATGACCTCATAGAATTTTATGAAAAATACACATACATAAAAGTCAAGTGGTTTAAATTAGGAGAAGTGTAGTATGGGTGCTTTGGATTTGATTGAGGATTGAGTGGGATAAACCTCCAGAACTAATTAATTAAACATCCTCATAAAAACGTCATAATAATTGTCTTGGATTAAATGAGTAGTCATGAAGTGGGAGTAGATGATGATTCGGGTGATGAAGGGTTCAACTAAAGGAAGGAAGGAAGGAAAAGCTGAGAGACTCAGATTCCCAAAGTTTTGGCCCTATTGTTTTGTTTGTGGCGGAGTTCAAAGGATTCTGGAGAGAAGTTTAGGTGCATATTACTTTACTAGTACTCCTGAATCCTGAATTGGCTCTATTCTCCTACTTACTCCCGGGTCGGGTATTGAGAGACAAAATCCCTGACAGAGGTTTAGTGTTTTAATAATACCAACTAATATGTTTGTTTTCTTGTTCCTTCGTATCCTTCCCTTGGAGCAAGCAACCATACCAGGGCTAAGGCCTCCGTGAGGTTTCCTAAGCTCCCACAGTTTACTTCCCTTATTGATCCCACTCTGGCTGGGTCCAAGTGGAAATTACATGTAAGCATTTTCAACTCAACGGGACTACCCTGTTGGAACTTGGCTATGAAGCAAAGAGAAACCGGGCTAAATTGTACGGTTTATTCAGTGTTTGAGAGACTAATTATGATTTATTAGACAAAATTGGCAACAGGGGCTGTTACAGGGGACAAGGCAATGTAAATACATGATCATAATTTGAATTAATTGTATGAGCGCCTTCCATGCCACATGAAATTAAATAAAGTAAACATGTAAGCATTTTCAACTCAACGGGACTACCCTGTTGGAACTTGGCTATGAAGCAAGGAGAAACCGGGCTAAATTGTACGGTTTATTCAGTGTTTGAGAGACTAATTATGATTTATTAGACAAAATTGGCAACATGGGCTGTTACAGGGGACAAGGCAATGTAAATACATGATCATAATTTAAATTTATTGTATGAGCGCCTTCTATGCCACATGAAATTAAATAAAGTAACATTGCCTACTGGCGTATCTCTACATCAAAATTCACCCTGTGGAAAGATATTTTGAAGTTGAAAGTAACACGTCGACAAGAAATTAAAAATGCTGAATTTTACTGGACTTGTATTCGCTTAGTCAAAATATGCAGTGTGTGAAGATGGTCAGGCACATTATTCTGCAGTTTTGACCTTTCTTCTACGACTGGTGACGTGAATGCTCAGCAATTTCCTGTTCTATTCCGGAAACAACGAAACTATTCTCCCTATTTTGGAATTTTGTCCCAAGTCCTAATCCTAATCGTCTCCCATTGGACCTTTAGATTGTGAACTGCAAGCTATCCATTAAAATCCTAAAAAGATTGATCTTTGTCCAAATGACTCGTCTTATCCTGAGGGATTAGAGGACGTGTATTTTAAATAGCTTTTACAATACCAGTCTCAACCCTTTATCTCACTATGCTATTCAAGCAAGTGTATTCATTGGCTGACGATGTAAGAACGTCAGATGTTTTATTTTCTATCTCTACGCCTACGCCTCTGCCCACTAATGTTTATCCTAAAATCAGAATTAGAGCTGAGCAAATCCATTTAATCTGTATATCAGAAGTCAAAGCCAAAGAAATGCTTTTAATCCACACCCACTTTCTTTTTGGGTGTGAAAGTTTGCCAAGGTATGAGGAAACCTAAGGAGTAGTGAAAGAAAAAAAATCCATTTGTAAGAAAGGAGAAGGATGAGGACGGTGAGAATCGAGTTGGTAATCGGAACTAACCATTTGATGGACGAAAGGAATCCGGTTCAATCGTTCAAGTTCCTCTCACTTTCACTCTTTTTTTTTCTTTTTTGCCACGCATGGCTTCCAGCAGGGAAAGCGGAAAAACTTTCCTTCTCTTCATTATTGTTTCTTTAGTTTCTCTACCCAACTTTTGCCGAGTTCTTTTTAACCCACAGTCAGTATAGTTTCTTGCCAAAGGACTAGTAGTGGGCTAGGTAAGTTTATAAATACTTACTCCAACTGCATTTTGAGAACCTCCCGTTACCATTACCGTAGTTTTTCAGTCATGACTATACAGTAAGATATACATCCTTAATAAAGGTTTCTCCACTCCAACTCCAATTTTCCTCATTTCGAACGTGATAAAATCAGAAGAGAGTTGAACCAAAGACTAAAGTGCGTTGTGCTGTTCCCTATTTTTCTTTTTATTCTAACTGACTCAAAGTACACATATCTCAATAGCGCCCGTTGCCTTGGGTTGGATTTACTTACGACTACATCTACATGTGTGTACGAGACAACTTATATAATTAGATTTTCCAATTAAAACTTTTAATGGAAATTTACTTTCCTGTGATGAAGGACTTTGCTAAGTACAATGTTCGACTTGCCCTTGCACGTTTAGTTTTCTTGCTCTTCTACATTTCATTCCTTACGGAAAATTATTATTAAATTTGCAAATAGAAAGAAGGATTCTTATTCCTCAAAATTACTATAAATTTTAGACACTGTTAGATGACGGTCTAACGCTTTCCTATCAATAATATTTGTTTTGTTTGGATTATGCAACTGTTTGACATGAATAATAGAATAGGAGACGACGTACGTAGTAAAAAATGTTGTAGTTTGTCAGGTGTAAAAATAGGCCAAAATAAATTGAACAACCTTTAAATTTAATTGGGAGAAAACCCTTCAAGATGTTTAATGATATAAGATATTGCTTCGATCAAAGGATACAAAACTTTTAAAATGCAAAATTGCTGAAGTGTAAGTAAATATATACGTTTTTCAAGGACTAATTGGCATTTCTTCCAGAGTTGTTTAAATTGCATGATTTAAGTGAAATATGAGCCAAGTAAAAATAAATCACTGGATAAATTTAAATCTGAAGGTTAATGTTGTAAGTTATTCCCAAAATCTGCATTAGGAGTTGTCCTTGTGAGTCTGACAGAAACACATGAAATTTTAGTTGTGTGCTTTGCCTTGGAACGGTTAGTTTAATAAGTGACATCCTAATGGAGAGACCCCAATAAAACTCCAGTTCTTTCCCACAGTTTTCCCTCAACTAAATCCGTCCCAAAAGAAAGAAAATATAAAATCTCGTAAACACCCAATAAAATAGAATGAGGGTTGAAGAAAGCCATCACGGGGCTGTGGGTGTTAAGGCTGGAGACTTGTCGACTCAACCTTAAGGTTTGGTTCTCTTGGTTGAATTCTTCCCATTCGAATTCCTACATATTGTACACAATTTTCTTCCTTGGAGCCTTCCACACAGGGGAAAGAAATTGGAAAAGTTCTTGTCATAAGTATCTTTCCCCGTCTTTCTTTTCGTCTTGGATTTTGGTATTCTGTTGGTGAGGGCGGGGAAAAACTACGTGCTCCTGGACTCCCAACGTTCCATTCCATTTCTACAGTCGGCCATTTCTACGTACGTGGCCATAGTAGTGAGTAAAGTTCAATTTCTCCTAGTTCCCTACCACATAAATTTTCATTTTTCATAAGAATGGGCCAAGGATGAGTTCCCCTTCTTTTCTAGCCCCAACTTCTTGGCTCAACAACGAACAATCTGTGTGGATTTTTACATTTGTGTGTTCCATGCATATTTGAATTACCAAAAAATTATTATTGCTCTCTATTATTTTCATTCTGATTTATATTTCCCCATTTACTCATTCATGCATTCAAATCTACCTTTATTTACTTTCACCTTTCTCGCTTATCCAATTTTCCGGTAGGATTTAATGGGTTTCTAACCCTTTTGTGTCTGTGGGTTTTACTAGGGAGTGAGATTACGTGTATAATTTGATTCTCTTGCTCACCAACTTAAATCTCTCAAGACTTTCTTTGGTTCATGAAACACCAAGTAGTACGTAAATTGGATTCGTCACAGGAGAGAGGACATGATGCCCATGGACCATGGATCCAATACTCACCATAGTCTTGCTCCCAACCCCTATCCTCAAGAATTAGCTATACTTGTAATGACCTGCTAAATAATCATTAGACTCTCAAGGTAGTGAACTTGTTCTCTAGAAAAGTGGAAACCATATTCAATGTTGACTTTCCCCATGTATCCCAACTCCAACAACGAGAGAATGTTTTCTCCTTAGCAGCCACGAAATGCAAAGATTGGTTCTTATTCCGCATCCAGCTGCCTGGAACACTTTGTGAATACTGATTAGCTTCCCCAGCTCCTTTCCTCTGCTTCTGGACAAAAATAGGTATTAAGGAAAAGGAAAATTCTATGCACAATAAATTCCCTTCTCACACACCTACTACCGAGTTTTACCACTACTACTTATATAGAGCACGAACTTTACAAATACCTAAACACTCTTACACTTTGAGCCTTAAGTGAAGCATGCTGCTACACACGCCAAATATCTAAAATGCAAAAATTACATTTTACTCACGAACACTTTCAAATTTCAACCAAAGTGCATAGTGCAATTGATTTTTTTAAAAAAGAAGAAAACGGTATAACCTTGGATAATTTTATAATCACATACATTATACATACATATACATACACATACATCATACACATTCGTGCATATGTAAGATACAGCCCTAGTCCTTGTATGCGAAATATAAATGTTAAACATTAAATTATTATAACTTAAACCCATACATAAATAATACGACCACTGCGTATTATCCATTCATTCCAGTAAAAATCGTTATTTATGTTTTCCCACCCACTCAGCTAGAAAAGTTGAATGTCTTTGGTTGAGTAAATATTTCTCTGCACCGCAACGATTTCCTTCACGCGTTCGTTTGTTCCAAGTTGATACGCACGTGGTGAGCGTAATAAGAAGAGAAAGACGCACCTGGCCATAGATTGGTAAATAAAGGCTTGACAATGGCTGTAGCGTGGCTCTTGGGAAAAGCATTAGGTCCAGATCACGCCAACCGACTCAAATCTACAATTCTCACTCAAATACTCGTGTCCATAGTAGGACAGAGGCCATAAAAACAGGTGTGAGACTGGTTACCTGTTCCAACGAGTTGAGGAATAAGCACATTTCTGGGGACCTCAGCATAAGGAATGAAACAAAAATCTTTCATGTTCAAAAACTTCATGGGAAAGGAAGGGAAGTGCCCGTCTTTGGCTGCTGAAGAAAGTTGAGTGCGTGATAGGAAGGATCAAAGAGTTGGTTACAGTGCAGTTCCACTCCATAGTCGAGTAATTTTTTACACCTCACCTGTAATTCCATCTAGTCGAGTCGAGTCTACGACGTACATGGAATGGGAAAGAAGGACTTTCACTCTACTCACTATTACGTAATCCTGAAGTGCAATGATGTTCTGGGATAATGTGAAGTGTGGGAGGTACGAAGGCTTGCATTGGCTCAGTTCTTGACTTCCGCACGCTTTATGATACGTGCCACTCGCACGAAATCACTCCCAACAATTGTGTGCGTGAGAAATTTACTTCACAGAATCACGCGGGAGTTCTATCAATTGAATTCCACTACTAACTGAACAATAATTTAATTTTAGAATTAAAACGTAATATCTAACTTGGTCGCCCTCAAAAGCTGAATAAACTTTATTTTCCCCGAGAAAGATCTATTTAAAATTTCTGACTCTACCCTGACATTGTGACTGAAATAGAATACGTAGAAGTTGATAGTAGTAGAATCTCGTTATAACTGATCCGTGGACTTCAAAGTCGAGTTAGAGAGCGGAAGTAACGTCATTCATATGTTTGAACCCGCATCTCTGCATCGCCCTCAAAGATGAAAAGGGCCAAAGACCCAGGCCAAGGAAAGAGGAAGTGAGAGAGAAAGGAATATTGATCCTTCATATTTTAATAATTCAAAACCAAAAGACTCAAGTACTATATGATAACAACAGGAGCAGTGAAGGGAAGAAAATCTTTTGCTCTTTTATGCATTTTTAAAAGTCTTGCTTTGGCTTTGCGGCTTTTTCTTCTACCCTCTCCTTGACACCTGTCAAAATCGAAACGTGTGTGCAGTGCAGCCCACGCATGAAGAGTGCAATGGCACGTTGTAAAAAAATACTGAGTTTTGTATTTATGCTTGTAGCCTTGCTCCTTGAGTTGACTGAGTGACGGAATCCTTGAATAATGTCTTCCGTGTTTCCAAGTGTCGCTCTCATTCTCTAAATGTCTCAAATGCATTTTTTCCTATGCGACTGTTGCGACACATAAACCTTTGCCTAGAGTTTTAGTCTTGTGTCAAAATTTTCCAACCTTGAACTCGGGTGAAAGCAGCAGCACGCATTCTTCTCACTCACTCAAACACTTCCTTTCTCATTTTTCACGCTAGTTTTCTCCTAGTCTATGCAAGTTTGATGAAAACTCGAGCATTTTTTGTTCCTTCCTGTCCGTTGGAGAGGGCCAAGGCCATTATTCCCCCGCAGTCAACCTATGATGAATGTAAATTGGTTCTTTGCGCTCAAACCTTGAGGAATGCTTGGGAAGATAAGAAGAATTAGTTGGGCAAATCCATGTAATGGACCCATGGAAAGGGTTTAAGTGTTCTTTTACATGCGATCAGCCTCACCCAATTCAATTGGGCTATGTCTATGCGGTCACTCGCCAACAGGCACATAAAAACTACTTGGGCATTTTCTTTCCTTAAGATTACAAACTCCTTCCACCCATGTCCACAAAATATTTCCTTCAGATTCATTTAATTTAATGTATCGTCCTTTTTACTCGCCTCGACGGCTTCATTAACTTTTATTTATGACTCTCACTCTCACATTTTAGATGCGGAATTTTTTGGAGGAAACAGTTGAATGGGCCTGCGACCGAGTTTCACAGAATTGCCTCCTTGCGTTCAGCTCGTAAATCTAATCTTGAGGGAACATTAAATTCAAGGAATGGACTTTACAACTTTCTAAAAGAAACGGAAACGAGATTCGGATTTTACCTGTGCAAAATTCCCGCATAAAATTATTTCCAAGGTTGTGGTCAATAGTTCAGGGATTTCTTCAAGGTTTTGCAAGAAACTAACGAAGAAAAAACTTTATTTTGGAATTTCGCAGCAGCCTGTCAATATGATTTGTGTGCATTCCCCATGAAATGGACATGAGCACATGTGTGCGTGCAAATGCATTAGTTGCACTTATCTGGTCGAGATGGATGAGGAGTGTGACCAGTTAACATTACATAACGCTTGTCAAATCTTTCTACTCAAGGATTTGACGCAATGACTGCACTTTATATAGTTCTGAAGGTCCTGGCACTGAAACTCATCCTGTCTGAAAATCACCACCGATCCTAAATCCTGATCCCATATAGAAATACACGCATTACATCTACTTTACTCTCATATTACGTTGTATGTCATGGTTGACTAGAACATTAGTGTTAGAGAGAACATAGCAAATGTTTATGGAACCGAAATGAAATTGAGGGCCATCAAGGTTTCTCGTTTGAAGGTCGAAAGGGATTGAAAAAATAAATTTCATCAAATATTACTATAAAATACAAACTAAAATTTTCTTCCTTCACATAGGGTATAATAGCAATAGTTAAATAGAGTTATCAGTTATATTAATTAATTATACGCTTGTAACAGAAATCTCAAAAATAGTAACGTAGACGGGACGAAAATTTAAAACAATGTAGAGGACGCTAAGGATTATTTTGTGAAACATGTGGAAATAAAAACTTATGTAGTAAATCGTCATTTTTTAACACGGATACTCTTTGTCCATTTTATGAGTGAGGACAAAACAAACAAAGAATTTGTTTATTACCGTTCCGTATATTCAGTTGTGAAAACCTGCTCATTTGACATAACCGAGTTATAAGGTTTGTGTTCTAGTAGCAAGTGAATTTCAAATTATAAGGATATATACATTTTTCTTTGTGTAATGAAAGCGAATAAATAATTGTCGAGCTAGTGAGTTGGGTTTGACACAGGAAGTGACACTAGCTAATTTCCATTGTACAGGACGATCCATCTGCCTGAATTATAATCTGGACTAGGGGTTAGCCTACAGTAAGCAAATTAGTATTGGATAATTGAGGAAGTGAATTTGTCCTCAAAATGACGAGACAACTAATTTCCTGGGTCATAAAAGTGGGCGTAGGATATTAGTGCGTAATTTTGATGAGATCCAAGTGAGAGATTTTGAAAAGTTGTGACAAAGTTTTTTGTTTACTGTGGACTGTAGGGTTTAGGCTCAGCTCTGAGGTTTCATTTCATTTGTTTCCTAATTATGTTTTCACTCTAGGATTGAGGCTAGAGCGACCTAGATGTCACACAATAATCTATTACGAGGACGCTACGCTAACCACAGCAGTTCGGCTCAACCCTTTGGTGAATTTCCAAGCTGGTGTTCTCTTTGCCCTATATTTAGGGCGGAGGCGGGTTGGCTGGGCTGACATGCCCTGGACTAAACAACCGGGTGAGATCAATTAGTTTTGACAGGGAAATGTAATAAATCTCAAGACAATAGGAGTTGAGCTTTTCATTTTGACCTTAGGAGGGCAAGGGGACAAACTTGGTGTTGACAGGGGACTGACATGTTAATCTATAAAGAAAACACTCAATGAGTGATGTACAACCATTGTATTTCATTCTACTCTCCTATATCCTTCTACTTACATAATCCACTAACACACTCAGTCTTCACCCTACTTCCGTCCAACCGAATCTCAAATCATGTTCTACATTATTAAAGTGGTAAAAAACATTGGACAAGCTGATGTTGCCTTATTTTCATAACTTTGCTATTTCATGTGAAAAAATTTTTGCATGAAAGTATATACCCATATTCTTATTTCAATTTAATCGTCAACTCTAATTCAAAATATTTGCTCCTTATAATGATTGCTTTCAATTAATGAAATTAGAACTTGGCATATCATGTCAGAGCCGTCATATTCTCTCGTTGCAGCGCGTGTCAGCATGTCTGGGCCAAAATATGATGCAACTACGACGCATCACTATGTCTAGACATAGAATGTAAGTAAACAGGAATATGACTTTCTAACTTGTTCTCAACAGAGCAAGGATTGGATGTATCTTGTTAAAAAAGAAATAGAAAAATAATCCTTGTCTTCTAAGATACACGAGCATTTGAATCTTTGAAGATTCCTCGGGTTGAAAAACCTGGGAATTTATTTTTGAACTAATCTTATTTAAATTCTACATCAAAAGTAAACGTTCAGAGAACCCAGGTATGTATGTACGCATGTAATGGGAGAGTGACTCGAGAGACATAAGTCACTTTCACTCGTGCCGTGCAACGTGGAGTGGATGAAGGTGAATTGGTTCAATTGAAAAGAGAAAGCATTAAAGTCTCCGGTCCTCTTCTCCAAATAGTTTTGACAAATGTTCAGCTCATGTCTCCAAGTGCTTATAAATCATAGTCTCTTTTTTGCACGTGCTGGGAGTTAGTTTTGGAAAATACACATCCACCCTCGACGCTTCCTCATCTTGTCCCATCCTACCATTTTTGATTTTATTTACTTCACGCAGTCCACATTTATGATATCCATTGCACTCTCAGTTGAGGATCACGCAATCCAAGGATTGAAAAAACTTTTCACTTCATTGAATTCAAAAAACCGTCCTGAGAATTTGCTCAAGGGTAAACGCCCGATTAAACATTAATGGACTGAGCTCGTTGAAAAATCTATGCTACGCATATTTCCATCAATAAATTCAACAATATTCACCATTTTTTAACCAGTGATTCTTTCAGTTCGAAAATAATTATGTTTTAGGCACCATTGTTAAAATTCTCACAAGTTCAGACTTGTCCAATTTTAATGTATCCGCCTCACAATAAAATTTATTAAATTGA
>WJEZ01003458.1:0-10808 GCA_009869925.1 Thalassaphorura encarpata
ATAATTCTTCCTATTAGGTTTTCCCAGTAGAGCAGTTTACGATGCTTACATGGAACCAACACTTGATACCTCAACTGAACCGTTCCGGTGGGGAAGCCCGAATCTAATATCAATCAAAGAATATGTTCGTAAAAAGTTTGGATGGGATGACACTAGGTGTGAATCCATTCTTGGTCCAATTATGAGGAATTTGATTCGCATAGAAAGTCATGGTGGAGGCGGCGGAAGTGGCCGACAAACTACAATGGATAATTTTGTAAACATAGTCGGAGCCAAGTCAAAAGGGAAAATTAAAAGCAAGCGTCTGGCCTCAGCCATGAAAAAATTAAAGAGAGCTATTCCAAATGAAATTAATTTGAGCTCAGATTCTGATTCTGATGAAAGTGATGAACAGAGTTCAACAAGGGAAAAACACCCTGCCGTTCGGGATCCAAATCCAAGAAGTACGAAGAAAATCGAAGACGTTGCAACAGGAAGTTCAAAGGCGAAAATTCCTCGAATTCCAAAGAAGACAGATGCGAATATTCCACAAAGAGTTCAGGCAGAGTCTAGAAATAAATTATTGAAAGAACAAGCTGTCAAATTTATGAAAAAGAAATAAATTTGATATAAAATCATCATTTTTTAGAATTAAGTGTTCATATTTATTTTAAAAATATTGCGCTGAGCATAACTGTTTTTTATTGACTACTCAAGAAAGTTGAGGATCAGGTATCAGGACGTAATAAAAAGTGTACAACGAGTAAGTAGGGTTGAATAATGCAGTGGTAATGGGATAAGCTGAAGCTTAAAACGTTCCTTTTAGTCCACAAGTCCCGATAAACTTATATTTAACCCAAAGTGCACTCTCACTCAGTCAGTTCAATACCCGTGCAATATGCGTAATCTTGACTTTTTTTTTGTTTGAGTGAGGGTGGCATTTCATCCCTAAATCTATAAATAGAGACAGAGTCAAGTGAGGAACCATCTGTTCGAACTCGTAAGTAAAGATCATGGGGACCCAAAATATATGAACAACAAATATCACGTTCCAATTTCTCATTTCTTTCTTGTAACCCACTGACTCCAGTTTATTTATCACCCCTTTAACTTTTCTTTAGGGTTTCAATTTTTACCCTAAATCTATAAATAGAGACAGAGTCAAGTGAGGAACCATCTGTTCGAACTCGTAAGTAAAGATCATGGAGACCCAAAATATATGAACAACAAATATCACGTTCCAATTTCTCATTTCTTTCTTGTAACCCACTGACTCCAGTTTATTTACCACCCTTTTAGCATTTCTTTAGAGTTTCAATTTTTCAAAGTTTTCTTACGTAGAAAAATTTTAATTACAAAAGCGATGGAATTCAGCGGTGGCACTTTACCCGGAAGAGGCAAAAAGAAACAAAAAAGTTTTCTTACGTAGAAAAATTTTAATTACAAAAGCAATGGAATTCAGCGGTGGCACTTTACCCGGAAGAGGCAAAAAGAAACAAAATCCACCTGGTTCTAATCGCGTGTCTCGTAAAACATATTCAGCATCTAAAATTTCTCTTGTGTCTAGCAATTCAAGTGCATACGTTGGGAAAAGATCTCAATGTCTCACATTGCCACGAGATTTTGGTGCAAAGGTAGGGTTAGATGGTCGGATTTTGGATATTGTTCCTGGTGGAGCTGCACATACGACAGGTGTTTTACAAATTGGAGATTACATACGAATCATTGAAGATGCCGAAGAATGCGATGAAGAAGACACGATTTCATTACAAATTACATACAGTATTCTTCAAGTCGACCAAAGACCCAATTGCCCTTTGGTTGTTGATATTGGGAATCGGTACGTGCGTTGAAGAAAAAGCAAATGAAATGGCATTTTCTTATTTTTTAGCATACATAATTTTCCAGGAGTCGAACATCCCTTGGAATTGCACTGGCTGACACTGATACCGGAAATAAAATCCGAATTTCTTCAATTCGTCCAGGATCTTTAGGGGATCGGTGCGGGTACTTGAATGCTGGAGATATTTTAACTTCTGTCAATGTCCGCCCAAATGAAATAATACCTTGTTCCACCATACTACAACTCATTTCAAATTGCTCAAATACTGAGGAAAGTCGCTACAATGAATTCCGTCATTACTCTGACAATCATACCAAATGAAGCCAATGGTTGCAATAATGGTGACGGAAGTAGTCCATCCAGTGGAAGCGCAGGGACTCTGAGAAATGATTCGCCATTATTTGATGTTTCGGCTGGAGCAGGTGCTGGGAGTGACCATTATGTAATTTCCTTGTGTCTTTGGAAAGACAGACTCTACGAGGATTGGGGTTTCAGCCTTGCAGACACAGAAAATGAAGACGAGGAGGATGGACAAGAATCTGTCAGATTAAATCCCAGGAGCGAAGGTGGTGCTACGATTCATGAAATTCGTCATGGTGGACCAGCATTTTTAGCAGGGTTAAAGACCGGAGACCGTCTGTTAGAAGTGCGTATTAATTTGAACTACAATCTGAGACAAGCCAGTAATGCCAATATTTTCTTTGTCGGGTAAATTTTAGATAAACGAGAGAGATGTGTCCGACTTGGAAAGTACAATTTTGGTTCCAATCTTGGCTTCCCTGGAAGATGCTTTAAATCTTGTCATTTTGAGAAGACGAAAATGAAAAGAGTTCTAGTTGATAATCATACCACTGGTACAGGCAATTTGCAATAAATTATGATTCCTCGCTGTTGTAATAACTTGTACAAAGAAAGAGTAATTTATTAAGTGCGCACTGATTGCGTGAATTGAAAACATATTTGACTCGTCACAAAAACTCAAGGCGCAGACCCCCAAATAATATTTGTATTTAAATCTTAGGATAGTTTTCATTTTATTTGCGATAAATAATAATAAGTAAGTGCTCGCGCATAAATTTGTCTTGCCCTAGCCTGATTGTAATTTACGTTCAAATTCTCCTCAACCTAAAATTTCAAACTCTTCGTCATCAATATCACTTTTCCTGTCCAGAGACGAGGCAGGGGAACTTCCAGTGGATCTGGAATGCTGAGATGAACTTTTGGATGAGGAAGATATTTTTGTAAATCCTAAGGATGACAAGGATTGAGATGGACTCAGCGTAGAGCGAGGCGAAGTTTTACCTGCTGACCCAGCCGTTGTGCATGGTAAACTATAAGACGATGAGGAACAGACATTCCAATCCGAAGATCTTCTCTCACAGATTTCAAATAGGGGTAAAGGTACATTTTTAAATCTTTCATTCAATTTTACACAGAGATTGTCAAAATCCTCTTCGGATCTGCAGTAAAAACAAAGGGCAATGGATGGATCCATGGCTGCAAAAGGCATTCGCCCTGGCTTTTCCACATGGTAGCTCTCATCAGCTAATTTTTCAGTGTCAAAAACTTTGGAACCAACTGTGACTGTAGGCTGAACAGTGTGAGGGTCTAGGAATAGCACTTCGTCTTCTAAATTGACAAATATTAACAATATTGAATATTAAGAATCTCGAGAAACTAGACTGAATGAAAAGTACGAACCAGCATAGCCGATGAAATACAAGGCATGATTTGGTCTCCCACCAATTATTCCAATATTCTGCTTCAGCTCGAACGTGGCTTTAAGCCCTTGTATGTAACTGATATTTAAATCTGAAAGTCCAAGGCGAAGAGGAACAATGAGGCAGAGAGGTTTCCATTTGGGATCATTTCTAACAAATTAAAAAAGTCAAATTATCATTAAATGCGTTTATAGTAATCGTGTTTAGCTTCATTACCTCGGCGTATTGAACGAATAGGGAGAAAGGACGGAGCCAGCCGGTTGGAAGGACAAAGGAATTTGGGACGTGAGGCACACTCTTTTGACCTCTGACTTTACGAGTGTGGAGTCCATTGCTATAAACTATTTAATAAAAATTAAATTACTTGGACATGACAGTAACAGTTGATACAGCAGTTCAGTTTTAAAATGTACCATTTGCAGATCCATGGCCGTAGATTCACTAGCCAATAATTTTTTCAGGGCTTGTGCTACAGTATTTGGTCCGAGCCAACTGCCTACTGATTTTCCTAGAGAAGCTCCACTTTGAGCAATTTGATGGAGTGACAATGGTGCTGTCCTTGTATCAGCGAACAGAGAGATGACTTGGAGATATTTAGGATCCCGGGTATGTGGGACCCAATGCCAATCCGGGCCTTTAATAGAAAATAGAAAAATACGGGCATTCAGTTTTACGTAGCATGCTGACAGACTATAACAAATAGATTAATTGATGTTACCCAAATGCCGTAATAAAAGTGCTTTTGCGATTAGCATTTGTCCAGCCCGAATCATACATCCCCAGCCTCTGTCTGATGACAAGGATGTATCGCCTATACTTGGAAAATTCTTTCGATACGTCATCCAAAGACAAGTGGCTACACTTCGTCGAAGCTCATCGAGGTCTGCAATTGAAAACCAAAACATTCTTCAGCAAAAACATGTCGGTCAACCATTAAGTCTTAATGCCAACTCAAATCAATCTCTAAAAATAATACGGGACTCAATGATTCTTACTAAAAAATAGAACTAACTGTCTAATTTTAAGAAATACGCGAAAAATGGTATTATTTAGTGAACACAAAACAAACACAGAGTGAAGTGAAGTTAGCAGTGAGTGACTGACCTTTACCATCCAAGTCCTTACCATAGTGGATGGAGTAGGAGCGTCCAAAAATCCAAACTGGTGAATCACATGTTGGAAAATCAGAATCTTGAGCAAGCACAGATTCAAAAACAAGATCCATTTTCCCTTGAATTTTTTTCTTTACACGTTCCAAGTATTCGGTGCCAGTGCTGCTGCTGGTAGTGACTGCAATGGCGCCCGAGGTAGCGGAGTTGTTGCAGCCGCTGAAATTACTAATTTTGCTGGTGGACTGAGCGTCTTTGCTCTTGCTTATCGCTTTGTTCTTTTGCATATATACGAATTTTGAATAAAAAATCGGCAGGAGCTTGACATACAGGGTTACTCGCCTGCCGAGGTCAACAGCAAAGAGTTAAATCTACGACCACCTTCGTTCGTTGCAACTTCTCCGAAGGTAAGGTTGTTGTGGATTATTCTTCTACAAAAATCTGCTGGGACATTGTTTGTTTCAAAACAAAATATTTGTATTCTTCACTTGACCCAGATTCCTTTCATACGTCATGGCCTCTGGCTCATTTCACACATTCGATTTTTATTGCTTCCAAAACACCAGAAATGCAAGCTTTGTTTATCTTCTCTTGAGAGGAAGGAATGTCGTGAGCTTTTCTTTGCTAATCACCTGGAATAAAAATAGAGTAATCAGGTTACAGGTAATGTATTTGGTAAAAAAGAACGAATTACGCAGCTGATTGTTTAACTTGACTTGAGCTTTACGACGTGGTCGTACGTTGTAACTCAATTTTTAAAAGCACGTTCAAATCAAACTCAAATTCATTTATCTTGCCTTACACAATAAAAGTGTAGAAAGATATCTTAATTCCTCCAAGGCTGACGGACAGGATGTGCTGACGAAAGAATCAACAAATTAACTCCTTGTTTTTTGAGCCCAGTCCAGTGCAAATAATTCCAAGTAATTTGAAACTAATGACTATGTAAATTTGGTTCCAGTGACGTAATATTTAAATGTCCAAAATAAGGAAATGATTTAATTGAAGTAAGCGGATGTGTATTTTTATGTTTTCTGTTATCTACCTGTCTATAGTCTTTAAGTCTTATGTTATTGGGAAATTAAATGATTCACTGGATTTGCTGAATGAAACTCTCATGTAGAATTTGAGAGCCAAGAGGGAAACCTAAAAGTCCAATAGCAAATACTTCACACATCTGCTTTTGGATTTCCTTTGTTAAAGTCACAAGTCAACTAGACAGAACTTCTAGAAAAATTCGAGCTTTCATTTTAATGAAAAAATGTATGTATACATCGTGTGATTGATTATCTATCTGGTTCTAAAAGCCTGTGACCCGTGTATACTGTCTTCTTCAGACAGTATAGCGTAAAGCGTACTGAATTCCATGTAGGAGTATTTTTTGAATGATTTAACCCTAAAAAGGCTGAGCTTGAGCTTGTTAAGAAAAGCTAACGAAATAAGAAATACCGTATCAAATTAAATTCAAAACTCTTATTTGATAAAGGAACTAAATCAGCTTACAGGGTTTTTTACAACGAAATTCATTCAAATGACACTTTCGTGAAAGGCTTGTGATTAAGACATAGGACATAGGCGAAATCAGATTTTTGAACTCATTTCCAATGTAAATATAGCTTGAGGTGGAACCTACTGGTAAATGGTAACTAATATTTTAGTTTAAGATAAATTGAGTTAAATTTAGTTTGTTTAACAAGTTTAACAACTTGACTTTGATGGAAGTCTGCAACATAATGTTTTTGATTCTTCCTGCCTTGCCTGGCTGAATCCCTTTAACCCCTTTGTTTTGTAAGGCTCGTGCTCTATGCAATCCCGTACTTCATCTGCGGCAGTTTCATAGTACATCTAGCATTACATTCTTCTGTTGCTTACTTTTGTAAGCTCTGTTGAATTTTTGTCATTTTGTCAACTCAAATTCATTTGTATTTTTGGGTTTTGTTCATTTTAGTTTGGAATGAAAAATAACTCCACTAAATGATACGGCAGGACAGGAGTAAGCGAGGTCAATTAAGAGAAGAGTACAGTACACTTACAACGTGCTATTCCCGTACTTCATCTGCGGCAGTTTCATAGTACATGTAGCACTACATTCTTCTGCTCATTACTTTTGTAAGCTGTGTTGAGTTCTTGAGTTTTTGTCAACTCAAATTCATTTGTATTTTTGGATTTTCTTCAGTTTAGTTTGGAATGAAAAATAACTCCACTAAATGATACGGCAGGACAGGAGTAAGCGAGGTCAATTAAGAGAAGAGTACAGTACACTTACATAACACGTATTAATAATGCAAGTAAGCTGAACTTTTCAAAATTGTACAATGAATCATATTGGCTTGTGAAAAGAAAATTGAAAAGTTTGTAATAAGACTAACAGACTTTTGATTTAATCGGTTAGAATTGAAGCCTTTCTATTCCTTACAATAATTGAGTAAGTAAAAGTTAAGTAGTAAGGAAAACTCAGTTCCTGTTTCTTGATGAGTGTGGTTTAAACTCTTAAAACAGAGCAGTTGTAATTTTGGTAATAACGTCAGTAAAAGTCAGGACCGTAAAATAAAATAGTTTTTCTCCCAAAGGGGCTTTTTTCTTATGCCTTTTATCTAATTTTTTTGCAGATAATGAGACAGATGATCCTATCATTCAGTTAAGGAATGATTGAAGCCTCTATTCGCTGAGTGACCAAGTCCAGAAAACTCCAAAGAAGATACAAATTTTAACCTCCTGCCGCACTAGTAAAGAGCAATAATGGCAGAGTCAGATAGAAAGACAGAAATGTTAAAGGATCTCTTGGAGTGTCCCATATGCTTTGAAATCTCGAAACCTCCAATCTATTGCTGTGTCGTTGGTCATCTTATATGCAAGGATTGTAGTCCAAAAGTCGGTGTTTGTCCAATTTGCCGTGGAAGATACACTGGGACAAGGAATTTTACTGCTGAAGACTTATATACAAAACTTGTTGGGGAGAATTCGATCGAAGAGGGAGAATCTTCTAAATCAAAGACAAAATCTAAATATGACCAGCACCCATTGTCAAAGCTTGATAAGGCGTATATGGATTTAAAATTTACAACTGATGCTTTGTTGGATAGTCTTGGAGAAATGGGAGTTAGGGAGGATCCAGATGAATTTCGGTAAAGTCGAGAGTTACGATTTCTGCAAAGTTTTAAACTGGGTGTTCTCTAATTTTTTTCCTATTTAATTTTGCTTAGCCCCATAAAGTGCTGCCTATCTACTGACGATTGCAAAAATTCAATAATGGATTTCTTCTCATATATGGATCATCTAAAAGAATTTCACAAGGTAGTTTACGCTGGAGATGGAATTTCTCTATTCACCAAGAAACAGAATGTCAAAGGGCATCTACTTGTCAAAAGTAAGCAAATCAAACGTTGTTGTCGAAGAATTCCAAAAAAATACAAAAATAGCTAGGCTTTTCAATTAGCGTTTCAGTGCATGCGTTTAATATTTTAAATTATTCATTCTAATTTTTAGATGGATCCAGCAGAGTGTTTATAATGAATTGTTTCGAAAGGCAATTTTTGATCTCATTGCATCAAGAAGGTCAATTTGTTTGGATCTGGGCAGCTCTGCATGGATCAGCAGAAGAAACGGATAGATATATTGTCCGATTGGTTGTAGCAAACAAAGATGTGAGTAAAATCTAATTTAAAATCTAATTCATAGTCCTAATACGAACTTCATGACAATTTTGATTTGATTTATAGATCGGAGACGTTTCTTGGACTGGCAAAGTGCATGGAATCAGGAAAACTTTCGAACAAGTTTGTGCTTCGGGCGCTTGCCTAAAGATTTCAACAGAAGATATTAAAAAACGGCTCGTCCATCGGTTTGGATGGCTAGTGCAAGCTGAAATTTCCAGAGCCAGTTCTAATTCAGCTGGATCTTCGTTAAGTCTAGATACTGCTCTCAGCAGCGCCCCTTCATCGTCGGCTTCTGCTTTAGCAGCTCAATCACAGTCCCAGACATTGGCCACATGCTTTGCGAGATGCCCAACATCTCCGCAACTTCCACTCTTGCCACCGCCGAGACCAAGGCCACCAGTACCCAGAAGTTTGAGCACAGGTCAAATCCGACAGCCACTCCCAGGACCCAGAAATCCACTGAGTCGAAGTAGCAGCATCAAAGGACCTCCACCACCATTACCAGCTGCTCCACCAGTTGTCACTCGTCTTTCTGCTTTTTCAAATTCGTCGACTGCTCAAGCACCACCAGTCAGACCTTCGATTGCAATTTCTCAGTCACGCTCTGCCCAACAATTAGCAGATCATGAAGAGAGACTACGAGCACTTTTCACGAATACTCGAAATATTGAAATAGGGAATTTTACACCATTACTACCCCTGAGGGAAAGCAATAATGCCTCAACATCCTCAAACACAAATTCAAGCGCTTCTGCAAGGGCAAGGGCAACCTCCGTCCCAAGTTATGTACCCTCAGCAATGCCAGTTAAGAAAGGGAAAGATTCTTGTATCATTTTGTAAAAAGTTGAGGGGTAAGGTTAGCGTAATTATCAAAGCTTATAGGCTTGGAGGAAACTTGTAATCTGAGTGATTATGAAATCAGCCAATGCCAGGAAAACGGCAAAGAGCCGCGTGTGATAAGGATACGTTTATTGTGATAGCGGTGTAGTGTTCAATTTAGTCACTCTACTGCAGCTTTCCTTCTGCCATTATGTTACCTTCTAGGGGAATTAGTAACTGAAGTAAGCGAATTGTAATTAGTTGAGACATCACTTACTCTGAAAAATGGAGCAAAATACTAAGGCAGGATAGGATATGCATTACGTTTAAATTTTGTAAAAGTAATTCGTTCACGCTTAACTCATGCACAATTCTCGAACCTCAAATGTTCCAATCTCTCTTGCTTCCTTGACGAGTTGACTTTGCATCACTACCAAATTAATTAATTAATTAGTCATAGCTTTAGTCTTAATTATGATCTGTTGTGAGCTGACTGAGCTGAAAACTTAATTTAGCGATATTGTTGTTACAAACATGAAGGGTTTACATATCGGACTGATGCTGAACTCAATACGATGGTTTAATTTATGTGAGTGAGTTAGTTGACCCAATTATGATCTTATTAAGTCAAGTGGTTTTGCACTCTATCTGTACGGTATACCTCCAATGGTTAGAAAAATTCTCACTTTAGAAATAAACTTATTTGTGTTGACAAATTAATTAATTAATTATAGCTTTAGTCTTAATTATGATCTGTTGTGAGCTGACTGAGTTGAAAACTTAATTTAGCGATATTATTGTTACTAACATGAAGGGGTTAAATATGGACTGATGCTGAACTCAATACGATGGTTTAATTTATGTGAGTGAGTTAGTTAACCCAATTATGATCTTATTAAGTCAAGTGGTTTTGCACTCTATCTGTACGGTATACCTCCAATGGTTAGAAAAATTCTCACTTTAGAAATAAACTTATTTGTGTTGACTGAATTTGGCATGCAAAATTATTCAAGCAAAGTTCTACTTCCGATTTTTGTACTTGTGTAAGCAAAGGCCAATTTTATTTCACTTTTTGAATTATTGACAATTTTTTGTTTTGTAATTGTAGGACAATGGATGGAATTTCCATAAAATTAAAATTCCTATTTGAAGAAAGGAAAGCACCTCGAAATAAGACACGACTGCATTGCATGCATAGCTAATTTTCTCTAATTTTCAGCAAAGAGATCTAAACACAGGCAAAGAAAGTAAACGAAATTAATATTAAATTGCACAATCGAAATTACGACAAGCCTGTTACGTTTCAAATTCCTAATCTGATTCCTCAAATATTTATAATTTGGTTAAAGCTAATGCCAATTTAGTTGCTTGTTCCCTGGAATGTTAAATTCAATAATTACGACAGATTTAGATTTTAAGGGACATTGCTATTGCCTCGAAGAACACGAGAATTTTGAATAACTATAATTGTATTATATTTCAAACCTCAGTCTACATTATTACACAATTAATTTAGTGCAGGCTGCTGGTTTGGAATTTGGAGTTGAGGAAGGATGGAGAAAATTGTGTGAAATTCATTTGAGTTGTTGGACGATTTCCTTAATCTTGGTTTCATTAGCTCCTGAGAAATCGGCCACCTAGAAACGACAAGAAAAAATTAAGTCAAAATCGACACCAAATA
>WJEZ01003459.1:0-10807 GCA_009869925.1 Thalassaphorura encarpata
TAAAATTAAGAATGATAATCCTAAAGAATGTACGGCGGCAAGACACTTTGGATTTGCTTGTTAGAATTTTACTAATTTGATACATGGCTAGGCTATGACAGTAAGGAAATGACGGTAGAATTACGAAAGGAGTATGAGAGCGTTCTTAATTTTCTTTAAAAGTAGATGGAAGACCTAATGGCTAAAATCTTTTACATATTACATTTGTAAATCTTACAGCATCTCCTGGATGACTGTAAAAACTCGATAATTGAAATGGTAGATGTATTTAAGTAAGTGTCATCATAAGCCAAAGATTCTTGTTTAATGAAGTATTTTCTTATTCTGATACCAGGTATCTCAGCTGCATTGACTGACAGGAAGGAACTTTCTTCTAAGACTATGAGACACAAAAGTTTGCAAAACTGGTGGGATCGAATCAATACATTTAAAATCTTTCACAAGTTATTCCTAGACTGCTTACTTGGCAAGAAAATTCAATAAGTTGAGTAAAAAAGCAAAACCTGTGTATTTTCCTATCCTGTGCACGTCTGTCTTTCTTGAGTAATGCTTTTGGCGGTATATTTAAATTTTGGAGTGTGGCTAGTAGCAGGTGGGTGAGTTCCCTTGTGGTAGATTTGCAGGAGGAGCCGTTCGAGTCCCGGATCTTGTAAAGTTTTGTCGTACTAGTATTTGGATGAGTTGAATTCCTAGTGTTTTGTCCTTATAGTTTGGAGGTGTGAGTATAGTTGAGGGGGATCTAAATTTGACAGAGAGAGGAGAGAGAAGCCAGCCAGCCAGCCCAGCCATAAGACAAGAGACACAAAAAAAAACCAACGCCTGTTGCGCTCACTGCATCTAGCATCTTTCTTTCTGTCTCCTACCTCTCTCTCGTCTACAACTGCTGCTCGTTTTCTACTACTACTACTACACTACTCCCTGCCTGCCTTCATTTTTAAAAATTATTAGCCAGCCATCGTCATCTAATTAGAATAGAACAAAAGAAGTGTCATTTTCTAATTACAATTCCAATACCCCAAGTCCACCCATCACATTTTAAGCGCTGCCCACTCCTCGTGGACCACAACAGAAGACATTTTAATTCCATTTAAGCATCCAAAAAAAATGGTGAGTCATAACTTTTAGCTCGTTCGTTGAATCATTTTGATTTTATTATTTATTTGTCCAAATCCATTTTTATTGTGCGTGTCGGGCACTTCAAATACAAATATTGAAATTATTATTTTGACATCCTCCTCCTGTGTGTGTGTGTTGTGTTTAATGGCGCCTGGCGTCTCACAAACAAAGGTATGCATTTCCCCCCAAAACAAAAAACTAAACAAAGGAAGGAACAGTATTTTTGACATCATGTCATTTTGACGTTTTGATAGATGAAGGTCAAAGGTTAACGAAGCGAACTCTCTTCTGTCTATCTGTCTGTCTCTCTATTTGTTAAAGATAAATCAGTAAAAACTGACTTAGAGAGAGAGAACCTCCTGATGAGCACGGAGATCAAAAACTAACAGAGAAAAGAAAGAAAGATCAGCAAAGCAGGGTCGGTTGAGGATAAAAATGGTCAAGGTAAGGTCAAATTAATTTTAATTTTAGTCGGTGCCTGGGGTTCTTTTAAATGCTTTTCAATAAAAAGGGTTGAGTCAGTTCGTTCTACAGTCCTTTTTTGATGACCAAACCAAAAACCAAACCAAAAAGCAAAGCATTAAGCATAAAAATTACTTTCTTCTTGGCTTTTCTGTCTGTAAGTCTTTTTATTATTTTTTTTTCATTCCGACTCGACAATTTTTTGTCGTAAATTGTATTGAACAAATAGATCCGAGTTCAATCATGACTTCCATTCGTTTTTGAATTCGGATTGATCGACCGTGACCTATCATGAGGTTTTCTTCCTGATCCGTCCGTTTTGCCCGTTGACACGACCAATCCAATCGCCAAATTACTTTACTGTCTCAAGCCAGCAATTACAATCACTCTTAGGACGATTCATATAACTTGATTTATTCACAATGTCTGATTGCAGAGAGGGTCAGAAGAAAATAATACTTGTTCCGGGGAAGGGGACAATGGCTCCGAATTTGACAACAATAATGAGACGGTTCAGAATCAACAGAAGAAATTGAAATTGACCCCCGTTACTCCACAAACCAAGCCTTCCCGTGTCGTACATATCCGTAACATCCCAACAGACATCAATGAAACAGAAATCATTCATTTAGGAATTCCTTTTGGACACATTACTAATGTCCTCGTCCTCAAGGGGAAGAACCAAGCATTTTTAGAATTGGCTGATGAAGCAAGTGCAGTTGCAATGGTGACTTATTTCACCAATTGCTCTGCCCAACTCAGGGGAAGAAGTGTTTACGTTCAGTATTCTACTCATACTGAACTCAAAACGGATCAATCACATTCAAATGCCAATTCAGCTGCACAGGTGAGATTGAATTGATTGATTGCTGGGTATTTGGTTGGTAGCTTTTGAGGTTTCTGTAATTAGCTGTTTTTTATATATTCATTGGTCTATTTGATTGTATATCTGAGACGATCAGAATTTTTTACATTTATTTTACCGCTTACAATGTTCACTCCACAAAAAAGTGCATATTTCTTTTGATCTGTTTTGCGATCAAGTTGCAATAAATTAAAATGCAGTCTGTCAGTCAGACCCAAATGAAATGTAAGCAGGCAGGCAGTCAGGACAAAGGTTGCACAAACCGGTTCGCGGAGTTTGCATTTCTCTCAAGTGTTCAAGAATGTCTTGTCGAGAACTAGTTCGGGGAGTTACAGATCTAGTTAAGATGAAATGAAAGCAAGCGAGTTTGTTTTGATAAAGACAGCGCGAGCACTTCCGTCTTGTTTCTTCTCTCAAAATTGATTATTTGCTTAAGAATTTTCTTGCTATTTTGCCATACGGCTGGCTGGCTGGCTGAGATCAAATACCATATCATTAATTTTAATTATATGTTATGGTTTGTACGACGCGTGTTGAGTGTTTGTGTTTTAAAATTAAAGTTTAAGCCTAATGGCTTCTGTTCAAGTAATATTATCAGAGGCATGTATTTTTTACTTCAATGATTTGTGTCACTTAGCTAATTTTAAAAATTTGGATTTGCTCTAAAATTTTCAGGCAGCACTCCAAGCCGCACAAGTATTAGTCGGCCAGCAGCAGCATCCAGGAGGACTTGGACTTCAGCAAATGCCCATTGCTGCACAACAAACTTTAGATAATATTCAAGGGGGTCCAAATACAGTATTGCGTATTATAGTGGAACAAATGTTATACCCCGTTACTCTTGATGGTAAGTCTCTCTCAAGTAATCGTATTGTTTTAAGTAGGGTTTAATTTTATTTCTACCACGTTTGTTATAGTCTTGTATCAAATATTCTCAAGAATGGGGAAGATTTTGAGAATCGTGACTTTCACAAAGAGTGGTTTTTTCCAAGCCTTAATACAATATCCAGATGTTGTATCTGCACAAGCCGCAAAATTGGTAAAATATTATTTCTTTCATTAGAAAATCAGGTAATTAGAGGTAGGACTAACTATTATTCGTATTTTGGATTAATAGACTCTAGATGGACAGAATATTTACAATGGCTGCTGTACCCTTCGCATAGAATACAGTAAATTATCTTCTTTGAATGTCCGCTACAATAATGATAAATCTCGTGATTACACGAATCCTACTTTGCCTACTGGAGAATCTTTGGACACTTCCTTTCAACAACAGCTAAATAATTTAGCTTCAGCTGGACATCATCATCATGGAAATAACAATTTTGTGGCTGCTGCTGCTGCCGCCGCCGCTGCAGCTGCTGGCCTTCATTATCCTCATAGTAATTCTGGTTTTATGGGACAACAACAATCTGGTGGCGGACTTGGTGGGAATTATTCCATGGGTAAGGATCTTATCCTAATGTGTAATGTCATACATTTATGTTGTACTGTACTAAATAAAATCTAATTTTGTTCAGGTGGTCCACTTCCACTTGGTTTTGCAAATTTGGCAGCTGCTGCCGCAGCGGCTGCTAATCTTCCGTCTTCTATGCGAATGCAGCAACAACAAAATGCTCCTGGTTGTGTGCTTCTTGTTTCAAATTTGAATGAGGAAGTAAGTTTCCAATATTTTATTAATTAACACACGTATCAATCATTTGCATTTTTGAATTTGAAAAGAAATCTTAAAATGTTTCTTTTTTCTAATAATTTTTTTTCTTTTGTTTTTTTTTCCATTTTCTTTTATTCTTCATCCGAATTTTCAATTGTGTCAATTCTGCGTCTCTACCAATGTGTTTCTCCAAAAAACTATTTTCTTCCTCTTCTTCTTCAAGTCAATCAACCCTGATGGTCTGTTTACTCTCTTTGGTATGTCCTTTATTTTTTTTTTATATTTATAATATTTGTTCAAATTTTATTCATGTTTTAAAAATTCCAAATTCTTGGTTTAGTTCATTATCCACTGAAAGAATTTTAACAATTAACTTTGGGCAAATTAGAATTTGGAATTTTTAAACATCAACATTGCATTGCAATAGTAAGAGTAGTTGTGTAGGTCTGTAGGTGCGTGATTGATTCATTATAAAGTTTGGAGAATTTTAATTTTGCAAAGTTATAATCGGTAGAGTATTGCACACAAGATAATCAGAATTAGAAATTGATCACCACAGTAGAAGCACATGTCAAAATAAGCTCGTATGGATATTTTTGTAATATTCTTCACAGCTTTTCGTATGTGTCGCTTATATGTGTTTCGGTCTGTTTTTCGGTTTGCGTTAACATTTTCTAAATCTGTAATATCTGAAAGGTTGTTTACACGGTTATTTTCAATATAACTAACTTTTATTCTAATTGTTGTTCGGTAGGAAGATTTTTAGTTGTAATGTATTGTAATTCATAAACATTTTACAATTTTAATGGGAGATTTGCAAGAGATTAGAAGCCTAGAACAGAAACCGTTCGTTTCATAATTATGACACTGTATTTTCAGTACAAATTAAATATTTACGCATGGAGTGCTCATTGCTCTTGCAAATCTTCCAACTTTCATTACATTTTAATCTCCAAATGATCTAATATAACGTAAAAATATTTAGGTGTCTACGGTGATGTGTCGCGTGTGAAAATCTTATTTAATAAGAAGGATTCTGCTCTCATTCAAATGAAGGAGCCATCACAGGCCCAGCTGGGTAAATTAAAGTTACTTTGGCTTGTTTGAATTATTTTCATTATAAAATGTTTTGAATTTACAGCCATGACATATCTTGATCGCCTCAAACTGTTCTCGAAATCAATTCGAGTTACAATTTCCAAGCATAACATTGTCCAGTTACCAAAAGAGGGACAACCGGATGCTGGGTTGACGAAAGATTATACCAACTCAAATCTTCATCGTTTCAAGAAACCCGACTCTAAAAACTACTTAAACATTTATGCACCAAGTGCAACTCTCCATTTGAGTAACATCCCAAGTTGTGTTTCGGATACGGAAATTTGTGATGCGTTTAAAAATAACAATTTTGTTATTAAAGGGTTCAAGTTCTTCCCGTAAGTCATAATCAATTTAATAAATCTGGCAACTACGTAGGCTTTTAGTAATAATGAATTCGGCATGACCCCTGATAACAATTTCACTTAACCCCTGACCTTAATTAATTTTCAGATCTAAGGATCGCAAGATGGCACTCCTACAACTTCCATCAATTGAAGATTCCGCTGAGGCACTAATTAAGATGCACAATTATCAGCTCCGTGAGAATTCTCACCTCCGCGTTTCCTTTTCTAAATCAACCATTTAGAACGGACGGATCTGGTGAGGAGAGTTAGGGCATGGGACTCTGGGATTATCTAGCTAACTTCTCAAGTCGGCCTCCCTTGGGAAAGTAAAGACTTTAGTTTTTAACATTTTTGACTCTAAAAGAGTGACTTTTTATTATGTGACAAAATTAATTTGCATTTTTAATATTATACTGAAATTAATTTTAGTACGTGTGTGTATTTGTACCTTGGGGTCAATTCAGCAATCATTCTTAAAATTTAAACGTGAAACGTTATAAATTTGTTTTGTTTTTAACATCAGATTTTAAATTTTAACAATTGAATGAGGTAAGGGGTGGAATGGAAAGTAAAATAGGTTTATTGCATGCCTTGCCTGAATTTGTTGAAAGGGTCAGGATACAAATACAATGAAAAAACGAGCATTTGTATTTTG
This sequence comes from Thalassaphorura encarpata, assembly GCA_009869925.1. NCBI lineage: Eukaryota > Metazoa > Arthropoda > Collembola > Poduromorpha > Onychiuridae > Thalassaphorura > Thalassaphorura encarpata. Next base: position 6,201 of record WJEZ01003459.1, read on the forward strand.
TTCCCCTATCAAATTGAGTTTTGAGTTGTTTTGAAGAGAAAAATCATTCTCGTACATCACACGTACACATAATTTTGTCTTTTTTTGTATCACTAAAGAAAAAGAACCAAGTATTACAATCCAAGTTTTCGACTTTTACCTAAACCTATGCATGTGCCCATCGCTATGGGCTTAAAGGAGAAATACTTAAAAAGATAAAATGTACATATTGTGCCTTCGTATTAAATGTTTTCATTACATTACAAATACAACACACAACCTATATCTCTTATTTATAAAAACCAACTTATAATAGTTCCATAAAAAGTTTAAAAAATCCATTCAAAACTATATAAAAAATAAGCTATAAACTAAATGTTTTATGGTATTGTAATGTTAGTGTGGTAGACTTAGCAAGAGACGAAGGCAAAAGAAGCTTGAAAATTGATAATGGCGGAGCATGAGCATGATTGTTGTTTTCAAACTATTTGACAGACGAATGACAAAAATTCTTACGAATTGTGTTTGTTTTCTTGTTTTGTTTTATCATAAGAAAATTATCTGAATTCAGATTGGACTTGTTGAGGGGAAATTGTTTTTGTTTTTTAAAATTTGTATTGGTTTGTTTTTTTGTAATAATTGTAAGCTGCATGATTCACATCACAAGATTAAGGCAAGATTTTAAACATTTTATTATTTAATTATGTTTTACTCATGTTTGAGAATAATTATTATTATGTATTTTATTTTCCTCCAAGGAAAATCGTACGTTTAATACTTGTAATAGAATAAAATTCAAAAAATGATAAACCCTCTGTCTAAAAATTATTTCATATAGCTCGAGCGAAGAAAGGCAGGACATGGGTTCAATGTTATTTGCATTTCTGAAAATAGCCAGATGAGGTGAAGAGAGGTTGAGACNATTATTTCATATAGCTCGAGCGAAGAAAGGCAGGACATGGGTTCAATGTTATTTGCATTTCTGAAAATAGCCAGATGAGGTGAAGAGAGGTTGAGACTGAGAGGAAATGAGATCATTGCTGGATATGCGTTAAATAAACAACGTTATCTTAATCATATACATTTTTTTTCAGCCATAATGCGACGTTGACGGCGATGCGTGATTCATAACAAATTGGTTTGAGTAGGAGATGCAAGTCTGCGGAATGGAAATTTCCATTGTCCGAAGGTCATATTAATTACTTGTATCACTGTGCTTTTAGTTAGAAGAAAGTAAAAATTACGAGCAAACTCTTTGGCTCTATTTGATCGTTTCTTTATGAATTTAATTTTTCTACAGGAAATACAATAAAAACTACTACAATAAAAATTCTATGTACTGGAACTGGAACTTATAAATCAATGAGGTAGTCAAAATATATACAATTAAATTAAAACTGACAACTTCATAGTTGCAGACTTCTCTGGTTAAGAATACTAAGTTATAAAATCCCATAATTTGATTTCCAAAACTTTATTATGAAATGTTTTGTACTTCATCTATTAACATTAACAGCTCGTAGCACAAATCCTTTGTTTTTCTCAACTTCCCAACAAATTAAATGCTCAGATCAAACCGGACGAGATACTCATAAAAATATTAACAAACATTAGGCACTAAATAATAAATTTAAGCACTTTAATTTGAAAGCTCCAAAAACCTTACTTTTACAAAAAATCATGAGCATGACTTCACGCGTAAATAATCGACGCAACTTAAATAATTATGTTGCGTCATCATCATCTTCTTCGCCAGCTTTTGGTATGAGATAGTACTCAACAAAGGATTCCGTTTTTGTGGACATAAGAAAAGAGAGACTTAAAATTCCAGTCGAGTCCATTTTAAGGGCCATTTTTTGACTTAAATTCAATGCTTTGAAAGCGTAGCGCAGAATTGGGAAGCTATAATGTGCTGAACTCGACACAGATGACTCAAAAGATTCTACAACTTCACAATCCGATGGAATAAGAATTTCCATGAAACCCGAAAGTCCTGTCCCGCTGAATTTGACGGGGCCGTCTGTAGGGATTTCTATTTTAACTGTTTCTGGAGAATTCCCTTCCAATTCGGTCAATAAATCTCTCATGTAGTCTGAGCGTAGAATTACTTTACACACAAGATCATCTAGTTCAAATATCATAAGGTCATCCATTTCCTCCGTTCGTAGTTGAAAATCCGTTACGACTCCATTTTCCTCCAAAACAAGAACAAATGGAGATCCATGGGATTCATAGCTGAGTTTCATTGAAGTATGGCAGGCCGTTTCGGATAAACTCTCATTTTTTGAATCGCTATAGAAAACTGGAAGGGAACAAACACAAATTAAAATACTGTAAATCACGGCAACCAGATGTTTGTTTGTCCAGCCCTGGGCTGGACAAACAAACATCTAGTTGCCGTGCTGTAAATTAAAACTCGAGTTAATTAATAATTATTTACCTTTCAAGCAATCAAGGAGCTCTTTGAAGGCGATTTTGAATGAAACATCCTCCTCGGTGTAAAAGTCCAGAAAAGATTCCTTGGGGAAGAACGCCGAGGCTTGAACACATTTTCCTTCTTCGATTGTAAACTTGAGCCCAGTATCGCAAATAAATACATTGACTTTTTCATCAAAGGCGACTGATTTTAGTAGTGAAGCTATACCAACTACATTTTCCACTCGAGCTGCAAAACAACCCACACGGGCCAATGTTGCTGGCATCTCTCAAAGCAAAACTATAAAATTAATAGCTAAATTGAATTAACCGTAATCGTCACCGTAATTTTTTTAAATTCTTAATTAACTGTACTGTGTGTGTCACCTGTCTCTTGAAAAGTTTCCAGCAGTCTACAGGACTAGCAAGAACCTCAGATTATTAATTATTAATTTGAAGCAATTAATTAAATCTGACCGAACACCGAAATTAGGACTTGAGGAATTTTTGCCTTTTAAAGAATTTTTCCCGCGACGCGATCCAAAGGAATTCTCAAAATTCCCCATTCTGTTTCAAATTGAATTTTGATAAATTAAATATAAAAACATCTTACCTAAAATTATCTTAACAATTAATTGCAGTCTACATCTGAATTCTGCTAATCTAATGAAATTTTAAATCCTGAATTCGGATGATACATACAATTTCAATTTCTTTGTGAAAGGAAGGCACGGCGGCGCTTCGTTTCATCCGGATTCAAAAACATAAGAAACATGTGTAAAATACAAAGTTCAATACTCTTGTTTATATAATTTATGTTTATGTTCAGTGCATGTGAGACCGGTTTGTCTGGGCTTTCGAGAATTTTACTTAAATGGAAATGGAATAGTCATTCAGGATCAGAATGGTTTGGTTTGGTGGCTGAAGGATAAATATTCCGATTCTACTGATTTCACTGACTGGTTGCTATTAGTCTGTCCTCTGCCTAGTCAATCAAATTTTGCATCATGAAAAGGAATAGCTCAAGCTGACCTTACATAATTCTGGAAATTTGTAGCTAAGAATAAAGGTGAGTACTAATTCTGTACATTCTGTACGTTTAAATACGCCAACTGAGTTTGCCATAATTAATTTTGTCATGTTGTAACTATTGTATTGTGTGTGTCGTAAGCGAAGGTATATGACGCATAGTCTGAAATCAAGTTGGTAATGTTTAAAACTATCACAGAATCAGTAATATTTGAAAAACTGTTGCATTAAATCGTGAAATCAAGATCAAAGGGAATTGATACTACATAGTTGGTACTAAAAATTTCGTGATGAAAGTAAGGAATTTTGTAATTGTAATGCCTCAAACAATTACTTGTGTACTATGCTAATGTTCCTAGGATTTTAATAATATGGTAGTGGTGTAATTAGTATAGGATAGTCCCAAAAAGACGATCCTATATCATACGTATTTAATTTCATAGTTCTATAAAGATTTACTTAAAATTATTGCTGAGAAATTGACAGCTTTGCGCTTTTGGTTTTCTGTCTATTCCAGGTTTTATACTTTATAATTGGTACTAAAAATTTCGTGATGAAAGTAAGGAATTTTGTAATTGTAATGCCTCAAACAATTACTTGTGTAGTATGCTAATGTTCCTAGGATTTTAATAATATGATAGTGGTGTAATTAGTATATGAGGATAATCCCAAAAAGACGATCCTATGTCATACGTATTTAATTTCATAGTTCTATAAAGATTTAAAATTATTGCTGAGAAATTGACAGCTTTGCGCTTTTGGTTTTCTGTCTATTCCAGGTTTTATACTTTTATTGCATTCGCACAATTCTGCAAACCGCACCACAAACCATATCCGTTACAATTTATTCCAAAAAGTGTATTCCTTGGTAGTGTGACCCATTCGAGCCATTATAAGAAACTGTGTGAATTAATTCAACTAAAGCAAATCTTAGAGCATGAGTGTTTAGTCAGTCACGTTATATTTTTTATTTTGAATTAAGATATATACGTAAACCACTAACTGGTAAGGAGTTCACATTCAAGCATCCATGCCTTCGTAGAAAATTAAAGACAGCTTTTAAATTATCTTACTTTTGCAGTATTAATCCAGAAAATCTAGCCAATCCGTCAATCCATTATTGTTTTCAGTGAATTTGGTCGAACAGATGCACATTTTATTGTATTGTGCTGTGATGCTGTGTG
>WJEZ01003460.1:0-10800 GCA_009869925.1 Thalassaphorura encarpata
CTGACCCAGATTCTATGTAAGCAAGGCCAAAATGTTGATTCTATATTCCCATTCCAGTCATTTTCTTCCAACGCCAACAAATGAAATGGAAAGTAAAGTAAGTTGTACGCACGTTACATCCGACGTCTGTTTCCTTGCCTTCTGGCAATACCATTATGTTTATGTGTAAGTATTTTGTTCATAAATCATCATGTTCTTTTCTTTGTTTAGTTTCCCATACGAGGTGTGAGTAGAGTAGTTTACAGAATTTTTTTGGGGGTAGTAGTAAGAAAAAAAAAACATATTATTAAAAATAATATCAGTGTCATTTTTTATATAAACAAATGAAAGCAATGGTAATAGTGGATAGGGTTAATAGCCCTCTTAATTACATATCCTTGCTCAACCCTACGGTAAAAATCCAAAGAGGAAAAGAGACATAAATCTGTAGAGGAAGAAATGAATGGGACCAACTTGAGAAAACTTAAGGAACTCACTTAACTTTCTCCCATGTCTTTTTCTTCCTTTCTTTTATACTTTTTTCTCAAGCTTTCTCCCGCTGTGGCTCTGTTCTTAGTTTCATTTCATTTGAGCATTTTTGCACGTAGCTTTTTACCCATGGAGTTGGCTTAGGATGACTTGACTAAAAAATCCCTGTTGAAAGGAAAAGATGCATTTTTTACGAGATGCCAGACTAAGAACTAAAATCCCATTTTTATTGCTCCACTCTTGTTTATGATGAGCTCTTCAGTTCCACCTGACATAAAACTTGTTTTATTTCAGGAACAAAATATTTTTCTTGATATCTTAATATGTGTAAGGTTTAAAATGTTTCGTTTTTTATTTCCAAATAATAATCTTATATTCTAGGAGGATTTGGACCCATTAATCAATTATTAGCAAAATCCTATTTAATATCGATATTTTCTTCCCCAGGAGGTTTCATACAGCAGCAGCAAGGGAACCAATCTATAAAAGAAATTTTTTCTCTTGGATTTAAAACTTGAAATTCATTCTCATATTTCCCCATGTTGAATTTTTTGATGAGAGCATAAAGGGCTTGTGTGTCATTTCTTTCGTTAAATCCACCAAAATTGACAACTTCCATTTTCTTATGAATAAGTAATCGTCGTGCGACTTCAAACGTGACGCCATAAATTCCATCAGACCCAACATGACGTACGGCCACTCGTTTTAAATTCCTTAGCGTTGTGATAATGAGCAATTCAGTCGTCAAGCATTGGAATCCATCTATAATCAAAACTTCCAATTTCCTTGGAAGGTCAGACAAATGATGAACTTGAAAAGTGTCACCTTTCTTCCCCAACTCTACAAGGGTTAAATGAAGCTCGAGGAGATTTTGAAAATTCCCAAATTGTTTCAATTCAAGAATGTGCGTTTCCGGATTATCCTTTGAGGGTTTGCGATGATAAGACTCCAAATAAATTTTTGTAAGGGTTGATGCACTAAATACAAAAACATTTCGTTGTAGCCCTCGAATCATTCCTTCGAAATCTCCCCAAAGTTCAGCTTGTGATGAAATAACTTGTACTTCTAGCTGGGCCTGTAAAGTGGCTCGCCAGTAGCTTCGAATATTTTTAAATTTGACAGGTTCCAACATTGGGAAAAGAATGAGATATTCCACAAGATTTGTCGGTGGATAATAATGTTCCTTCTCAGGGGTTAGAAATGATCTGTAGAGGACGAGCTTGAGTTTTCGCAAATGGAGACGATGACGAGAAATGAAACTCTTGAGATGGTGACTTTCCCAACGGCAACTCTCATGAACGATTGTTTTTTTTCCATGCACCAATTCATCAATCACAGAGGGCTCTGGTAAAACTTGAAAATTTATGAGAGCGGGACATTCAAATGTGCTCAGGATATAACGCATGTTTCCATTAAAAATCCGAAAATTCTGGAAGGGTGTGTCAAAGTAGCCATAATAGATTAGAATAGTGTTTAGGCATGGAAACTTGTAGGATTTTGATTCATCTGCCTTGGACTCGGAAATGTAGCGTTTCATCAGGACCATTTCTCGAAGATAGAGGCATTGCAGATTGTCACTACAGTCAAGAATCATGTGACGAAATGTTACTGGGTTTAGTTGCATCCATACGTCAATAGTTTCTATATTCCAGTTACACCTTCAGAAAATGAAACATTTTGAAATTTTCTAGCATAATATGCCAAGTGATAATTTTAAATACCTGAAAAGTTTTTTGTGGTTTTTGAAGTAGGCATTTTTCAAGTGGACCAAGCAAGCCTCAGTAGCTTCAACAGATTCAATAAAATCTGTATTTCCTGCTAAAAGATCATTCACGATGACTTCGAGTCCAGACAACAAATCAATTTCTCGCTTGAATTGACGATTCACAAGACGAATCGTGGATTTGGTAGTTTCATCTAAAAATCGCCATATTTTCTCACGATACTAGAAACAATCAAATTTTTGAAGAAATTCTGTAACAGGATTACTTTAAAAATAGCTTACCTTTTCTGGTAAAGCGACCAAAAAGTGTTGATCGGAAGGTTTGGTTACTTTTCTTGGCCCAAGTTTTTTGGTCGTGAGAGCTTGAATATTTTTAGACACATTGCTCAGCTGAGTTGTGAATTTAAGTTTCCCTCCACTTTGAAGAAGGACGAGTCCACCGAACAAATTAAAATTCTGAGAAATCCTTAAAGGCTTTACTGGTGAATTCGGTCGAATTTTATCGTTTGCTGGAATAAATAAATTGAATCTTTCTTCTTGCTCTATTTGAGCTCGGACAAGAGGACTTTGCTCTTGGGGAGCTTTAGCATCTTCAGGGCCCAGCCAGAATACAGACATTTTGGATGGTTGAACGCTGAACAGGGAACCCTTAGATGCTGGACGGGCCAGTGATATCTTAGAGTCTTGATGGGCCAGTGACGTCTTAGAATCTTTTGTGGTGACAGACATCTTGGATGTGTGACGCGTCATTGTCACCTTAGATTCCTTCGGGATCGGAGACTTAGGGAGCTTTGTCCGCCATTTTGTCGTGTTTTAAAACTAAAATGGCAAAGTTTCCAAGTCTGATTTCAAATTCAGTACTTTCGTCGACTGAATTTTGTAGTTATAGAACAAACAAACAAATTTGAATGATACCATAGAAACTCAAGGTCAATTTGAAGTGGAGTGTAATAAGAGTGAAACGAATATAATCCCGAAATGCAGAAATGCTACGAAGCGGTCAAACTACCCAAATGTGCTATCGATATCGAATTTCTTTTCATCTAGACAAAACCTCGGGATTTAGCTTAGAACTTTCAATTTCCCTTTTCTTCTCTTCTCGCTTATCTCTTTCCGGGTGTCCAAAACAAAGAGAAAAGCCGTAAAGATATTTGCGTCTTTTACATTGAAATGGGCAATGGCTATTTGCTATTTATTGAATTTCTGGTTTGTGCTTTGCAACTATCGCCTTAGCTTTAGCTTTAGCCTTGGGTTTTATTCTCACAACTGGAACTAGACTGGAAGTAGTAGACAAATCCACACTGGAGAAAAGCCTTGCTATAACGTTAGCGTAGTAGTTTATGTTTGTGGTCCGAATCCAAATCCAAATCCGTGGAAAATCTATGATCCATTTCACTCGTTTTATCCATCTTCATGTTCCTAACCAACCAGCCGGGTATGAATTTTTATATGTTCAGTCTTTATCTTTCGAAACTAACAAGCCCAGGCATAGGCTAGCGCTAGCATAGACATGTCAGGGCATTGGCTTCCTAGAATAATAATCCGACTGGATCTGTGTAGTATAGCTTGAGGTCAGTTTCCCACTTTCGCTTTGCTTGGCTGAACTCCTAGAAATTTGGTCTGTTCTGTCCGATTCCACCTTGGGAATCTAGTTTAGTTTGTTACACTTTCCAAGACAGCTATAGCTGGGACTTAGCGGGCTCAATTATTATTTCTTTTCAAGAGAATCTTCCATATTTTATCCATGTGATGATTAGATGATGCTAGACCTAGTAGATTCAAATAAATGGTTACAATAGACAAGACAAGAGATCTGGATTCATGTTATCCTATTCCATTCGTGGCCTTGGCAGACAGCAGACAGGAGGAAATGATCCGATTATTCTGGAAAAACTCATTCTACTGTACTGCCTTGCAAATTGAACTCATTCTAAGTCTGACTTTTCCGTATGCCATAATGATACGTACTATTCTTCGATTTTCCTTTTGGCTCTAGCTGTGCAGTGGTGTAATTTTAGAACCTGTGCGTATCGGCACGGCAGATCTTTTAGTTTCAGTTCAGATCAGAANTTTTAGAACCTGTGCGTATCGGCACGGCAGATCTTTTAGTTTCAGTTCAGATCAGAATCAGACACAGAACCAGAAACTACAGCTGTTCTTGAATTTCAAAGCTATAAGCCCAAGCCAAACGAGTTAAGCCTGGTGATGAGTTGAATCCTGATTGAATTTTGTACAGTCTGAATGAAATTTTCAATATGAATGGAAAATTTGTCTGGTCTTGAGTTCTTCTGTGCAAAAAAATACGAACTTAGTACAGGTGGTCCTGAATTGAATGCGAATTCGTCTGTATGTTCTGAAGATCTGATTAAAATCCTTCAGCTCAATATAAAAGAATTTTTCCGCACCTGCTAAATGCAATTCAATCCAATACATTGAGATTTAATTTAAACAAATGTCAAACTCAGTTCAGTGAAAAAAATGAAATTTGATTTTGACGGCGAAATTTTATCCTGCGCTGTATATTTGCACAGAAAATTAATTTGCAACAATTTAATCATTTCATCTTCAAGCAAGTACTCTTGATGTCCTGATATTGAACTTTATAATATTTTTTATGAACCCTGGTCATAAAAAACAGTTACGGTGCAATATCTAATGTCTTAATGCACTAACTTATTCCGTTTCAGTACAGTATACGAAAACAACATATCCTTGCCTACACTTACAGTTACGGCACGGTAATATATTCGCTCTCCCTCTTCACGCGTGAATTCATAAATCTGTCAAGGAGAAGCGAATCGAATCTGACAAGGTGTAAAGCCCAGGGAATGACACCCTTGTGGCGGGCCAGTTTTCCTGCCAAAAGGAATAAAAAATAAATTCTTCCGGAGCCAAGGCAAGCAAAAGCAAACCGGGCAGGGCATTTAGCCCTATAGTTCAAGCCAGGAATGCCGACTACGAATACGAATGACTAATGCTGAAGTTCAACCATTTGACTTGAGTGTTACATAACTTATCATCAAATTCGTACGGCTTAACTTGTCTCTCATATTTCTAAACAGGTATGCTCGAATTATGTTCGGATGTAAAAGAAAACATACTAAAAAACGTGACATGGGTTCTACACACATAAAATGCAATTTGTTTGCATTTGTTAAACTAATAAGAAAAGTATGACATGTGTTTTTACTCTAAATTAAATGGTTTGAAATAATTTGATTAAAAGCGAAACACATTTTCTCATTATTCCCCCCACCCTGTGCATAGTCGAAACAAACGGACTGTAAAAATTTGTAGAAAGCATTTCTCAGTTTTTTCCTTTCTTCTGCTTCTACTTTTTCATGCATCATGTTTTTGCAATTGGGAAATCTAGAGGAAACATGACATGCCATGCTAGAGGAAATGGAATCATGTGAATGCCGTGCCATGCCTTAGAAATGAAAATTTTCAACCCGTGCTACACGTCTCCAGCTCCAGTTTTGTTATTATAACATTTCTAGAATACTGGACATATAATTCCCTCATCTATGATGGAATAGAACTAAATGTGACGAAAAAATAATAATGAGCAGGAGAAGATTCAATTTTGTTTGTAAAAATGGCCGGACAATTTCGGTACAGACCTGTGCATAATACATTTCATATTTTAAATTGCTTTTCATCCTGTTGAGCCTCCAAATACGCAAAATATTATGAAGATAAAGTGACACAAAATTTCTGTGTTATTTTGACTAGAATTTTTTACAAAACGGATATTTTTCACTTAATATTGCTTAAATAAACTTAAATAGAACATAGCAATGATGAAAAACAACTCAAACTATAGGTTTGATTTCACGATTTTTTATTCTCAAACCTAAAATTGTTGTCCTTGAAATTATGTATTTAATCACCCTAAAGGGTTTCCTAAACTTCTACTGCTTTTGCATTTTGTGAATGGACACTGCCAATTTAATTTCCTGAATTGAAAGTAACGTATAAAAGTTCCTTTTGCTTCTGCATCCACTTTACTTTCCCTTCCTTTTCATATATTTTTCTCTATTCCTGAATGAGGAAACTAGGAAGTACGTAAAGAAATTCTTTTCTCCTTCATTTCGTTTTCAAATGCAACTCTTTTTACCCAAAAAAAGGAAAAGAAAAAACTTTTCACTTTAAAATTGCCCTACTTTGCAATATGCAATCACAAATGAAAACTTTCTTAGCTTCCGTTTCCGTAGCCTACACCGGGATCTGATCGAATTGGATGGGACGCAAATTCTTATTACGTTGCGTTGCATTACACGGTTTCCCAATCCTACACCGATTCTCAATTCCAAATCGTATCAGATAAATTTGTTTCGATCTAAATTAATATCAGTAGGTCCGGTAGGAGACCTTATTACGTTACGTTGCATTACACGGTTTCCCAATCCTACACCGATTCTCAATTCCAAATCGTATCAGATAAATTTGTTTCGATCTAAATTAATATCAGTAGGTCCGGTAGGAGACCTTGATGCAATTATTGTAAGAGCCAATAGTAAACGAGTATTTTGTAAATAAGGGCGCTGATTGTTTGAAAAATGTAAATGGCGCCCATTAATTTCAATTTGAATAAAAGACGCTTTAGATGATTTTATGTGTTGCAGTTAATTTCAATAAAATACTGAGATTTTACAAAATTGTTCTTGTTGCATTACATCCGTAGCTTTAGCTTAGGCTTGTGTATTTAGTTGGGTGCTTCAATGCAATCCAAGTTTATTGAGACTTGCTCAGAGATTTGATCCACAGCATAGTACAGTAGGAGGCACACGCATTACTATTACTACCCATGAAAGGCTCAAGATTTTCCTCAGTTGTGAATGAGGGAGAAGAGCGACCAGACTTCTCGTCCGTTTGTTCCTCCAGGCTACAAAATTCCATTCCTTTTACCTACCTGTAATAATCCACCAAACCAAACGGACATAAAAATAATACACACAGAATTTATGCAAAAAATATTTGTAAGAAGTAAGGAAAGCAGTGCAGTAGCAGTACGCATGAAAATATTTTGAAATCCGCTAACATTTTGACAAATACATTAGTGACACTGGAGAATAATATTGTGTGCATTTGGCTGCTGCTGCGGTTAGATCAAAATATTATTTTGTTACATTAGACTACATTTTATTTTTCGATTTTATTATCCTGTTGCGTGTGTTTTCGGCAGTTGGGCTTTTGTGGTGCCGGTGCGGTCAAAGTCAAAGAGTGCAAAATTACTTTCGCATTCGCAGTATTAAACTCCGGACCAAGCCAAGTCATAGACAAAACTGGCTTGGCAAGGCTGAATAATTTTTGTGAGTCAAAATAAGTGTGTAATTTCTGTCGGGTTATCAATTAAAAATTCCCAAGAACAAGGAACTTACGTTACGTATAACGAATCATCCATCATTCGTCACACTGCAAACTGAGTGACACGTCTTGTTTCTGCAAAAAAGCAAAGTACAGAAATAAACTGCACTAGGCAGGCCAGGCAGATAAATCTGGATTTAAGTGAAACCCTGATTGCTGATGCGGTTTGAAAAAAATATTACGTGACAAGTCGGTGCAAGGGTTAAATCCAGAATAATTTGGCTTGGGCTTTTGGACCGGACCGGAAGTTACGCAACAGCAGGCCTGCAGAAATACATAAAAAGGAGGAAGGAAGTTGAAAACGTCATAATTTTTTGTACTAGTACACTGGACTGGACCTGCCATTCCAATTCTGGAAAAAATTGAAAATAATCCAATCCTAGTAGTTACTAGTACACTGGACTGGACCTGCCATTCCAATTCTGGAAAAAATTGAAAATAATCCAATCCTAGTATTGCCATTGTCATTGCATGGAAATTGAAAAATACTAAAATCTGTGTGTGTGTTTTGTGCCGTGAATTAGTTGAACCGTGACAGTACACACAGTAAGTAAAGTGACGTCGGCCCTAGTCCTAGCCTACCTGTTTGTCAGTCTAATTCTAATTCAAGGTCGATCGGCTATAGACCTAGGCATAGGACGAGTTTCAAGTTCAGTTTTCAGTTTGCCTGGAATTCTGGATATGAGAGAACAGAGATGGAATATTAACAAGTAGGCAGTAGGCGGACGTAAACGTAACACCTGGGTGAATTACATTTCCATTTGGATTATTGGATTCGTTCATGTGATTAAATTAACCAAGGAATTGCTAAGGTGAGTTTAATGTAACGGATTATCATTATTTTGGCATTTGGCAGGCACTGGCAGACAGTTAGCATTGGCAGCAGTTGTTTTGTTTTCTGCTCCTAATGATAAATAAGATAATAGCGGTTTTTGTGCTCTAATATTTGGTTTGGCGAGCAAACGAGGCAGGCAGGGCAGGCATGAGGCCAAATTGGCATCTTTTCAATTATAACACGATTCCGTAATACAAGACACTGATGTGAGAATTATTCGATACTGGCGGTGAATGAAACCTAATATAGATGAATTCTTAGACAACTTGGCGCTAGCCGACTTGATACTCCTAGAATAAACACCTTTTGGCCCGACTGTCGATCTAGACCACGATGCGATCACGATGCAGAAATGCATTTTTTATTATCTCTCGTCTTTGTCAGGTCAGGATCAGGACTGGTCGTGTGGTCAATGCCAAAATGTGTAGTACCAACGGACAACTTCATAAATAATGCAGATTACGTATGTCAGCCCAAGTCCGGCATCATAATCGATCAAAAGTTTTAGCGAAAAATGTCCTAGTCGTGTGCCTGTCAAATGTGTCACGTCAGTCAAGAGGTCAGGTCAACTTAAGTTGACTTGAAACGAGATTTCTAAATAATGCATGAATCACCATCACCCATGGGATGAATGGATGAGTGGGTGCAAGGCAAGGCAAGGCAAAGTGCATTTGCAGATTTTATTTTTTTACGGTACGGCACTCCTTCAATTCAAGTCAAGTCAATGAAACAGAGCAGAGCAGAGCAAAGGAAAAACTCATTATTATGGGCACATTATGCAATCAGTTCGCAGCAGCCTTGAGGATTCTTCATTCTTCCTCCTCATCATCAAGGCAGGCAGGCAGATGTATTCTTTCTTTGTAATTTTGTAGAACTGAATAGCGAATAGCACATAGGGCAGAACAGAACAACAATACTGTGAGGTTGCATTAATTTATTTTTTAGGCGAAGGCAAAGGCGAAGTCTAGCTCAGGTATTAAAATCCAAAGATGTGTGTATTTGCGTAGGTGTGAAAGATAAAAGAACTTCTTACTATTTCTATGACTCGACTGGAACTGTAATTTTAATAATTCCTTTCTTTGGCATTTCGATTGCGCATGTGTATGTTTGTGCACGTGCGCATGATGACTATTGATAATGACCAATTCTGTATGTTAAATGAATGGGGACCTTCTGATTTAGTTGAGTTCTTGATATTTTAATTCTGAAAATGAACTTAGCCTAGGTTTTACTGCCAAACTTTTCGAAACTCGTGGTTAGATAGTTATTAAACTTTGTTTGACTTTCGACTTTTTGCGAATTGCGAATTGTTAGTTATCCGATTGGAATAGCACGTGCGCATGAGCGTAATGACCAATTCTGTTAAATGCAGAGGGACCTTTTGATTTCGTTGAGTTCTTGATACTCTAATTCTGATAAACTTAGCCTAGGTGTTTAGGGTTTACTGCCAAACTTTTCGAAACGCGTGGTTAGATAGTTATTAAACTTTGTTTGACTTTCGACTTTTTGCGAATTGCGAATTGTTAGTTATCCGATTGGAATGCCCGACTGGCGTCGCGTTTCTTAGTTCCTGCCAGACAAACACTACACACGCATGCCATGGCAGAGAGTTAGGTCTTTACAAGCAATTCAAAGGTTTAAACTGAACAATCAAGATTCAAGAATGTATGTAGTAGTATCCAAGTTCAATGTAGTCAACCCTTTCACTCACCTGGTGACTTTAGCTTTCCATGACTGTGTGTGTGTGTGTCTCGTGCCCAGCACAAACACAGCCGAGCATTAATTCCTTTTTGTTTTATTCTTTTGTAAACCTTGCCAAATTCTTTTCCTTCTAAATTAATTAGTACTTAGCACAAGCACAGGTACAGGCACAGGCATAAGTCCTTTGTTTTTCTTTGTAGTTTCTTTCGTGGTACGTAACGCAGTAGGAGCAAAGAAAGTTGGCGCAAGCTAATATCACACACAGAACCTCATTAGTAAATTGTTAAAACTTGTCGACTGTACTGCACAAAAATTTATGAGCGGTGACGTGACATGACATGATAAAGATACGATAACGATATTTGGTCACTGAACGATGACACCACTCAACGCAGAGAACTTTGTTTCTTCGTCTGCACATGCGTAAGTTTACGTCACGGCGCTTGCGGTTCTGTACTTTGTTTATGTTATTCCGTCACATGTCAAAATTAACCAATTAGTGTTGAAATCAAGATCAAAAGTGCTTTTTCATGTAGTCTAGCTAGGTTTCATTTTCTATATTTCATAGAATTTTACTTTGCTCTTGGTTTGTGGTTGCGGTTGAACTCCTTTATGTCGTATAAATTACATTGCATTGCTTTAGGTCTTTATGTTCATGGTTTACCTGCACTTGGGTGGATTATTGTTTTATTTTATTACCGTC
>WJEZ01003461.1:0-10800 GCA_009869925.1 Thalassaphorura encarpata
ACACAGACTTTAATAGCTCTATAACGATAACTTCCTTCACGACAATATTCTGTTTGACAATCCAAATCATCCGTGCACCATCCCCCAAGTGGAGTTTGATGAATTTTCTTGGAATCCTTGCATCTTCCTCCAATGCATTCTAGCCCATGAATACATTTAATTTCTAATCCACGATCCGCTCCACAAGGGCCAGACAAACTAATTGTACAATTCCCATTCACAAAGGAAAGCTCCCACGTTGGAACTTCATTGGCGTACTGATGTCGTATGCATTCACAAAGATTCTCTGAGACATTACAACCAAAATAAACCATTTCTTCTGTGTTTTCTTCTTTAAATGAACAATGGACGGAGTTGGGGTCACAGGCTCTTGAGAATTTTGCCACGCAGTGATCGATTGCAAAAATAACGAAGGAAAAGGTCACAATAATCGAGCCGTTCATATTATGCTATCAATAATAGCGCCGAAAATGGTCAAAAATGATGATAAAATTTTGATTCTTTAATATTTTTAAAGTTTGATCGCTCCTGTTTCTATTTACATTGAAGAAATTGGGTCAAATATGGCCTTGACATCACAGAAAATAATTTTTTGCAAATATTGTCCATATTCCTTGACTAGTCAAACCAATAATGCAGAAAAAATTTAATTTTTAATTTAACATAAATCAGACTATTTTGAACAAACCTTAATTAAAAAACTTAGCTAGTATAAGAAAATTACTACTATGAGCAACATTTGACCACTATTAACATTTAGCCTGATTCACTCGTCATCCGTCTCTTCACTCTCACTACTAGGACCCATTTCTGCCCTTTCCTTTGCATCTGCTTTTTGTTGAACTTTACGAAGAATAGCTTCCCTCATTCGCTTATTTCGCTCAACAATTGCAAGGAGACGGCGACTAATGATTTGCTCATAAACCATTTCTGTCCAAGTCGTTGCAGGTTTCCTAGGATTGACCCCTGGTAATACTTCAGTGGATGAACCTTCTGCACTCAAATCAGATGAGCTAGATGAGTCCGACCCAGAGTCAGAGCTTGCTGGTGATACTTTTAACGCATCGGATTCAGCTTCTATCCCTATTATAGTTTTTCGTTTTCGTATTCTTTCTTTTCGAAGTAAAGTTGGAACTCTCAAATGCCCTTGGAGAGATAAGAGAATTGAGTCCCTTCGTTTTTGTTCTTTTTGGTCCAGTCCAGCCCGATTTTTCAAAGCTATTGTCAAAAACAGAATAATTGAGAAACTAGTTTTAAAATTTCTATCGCAAAATCAGCTCACGTTTCGGGAATGTGTCCCCGATGATTTGAATCCAGCCCCATATTTTAATTTTTTGAGATCTCCATACTCTTCTATGCTGACGGCAACAATAGTACAGCAACAAAAGGAGCAATAGGAGAAAAGCGCAAGATAGCTACAAGGCAAAGCAATAAAATTATTGACTGCTGAATAAAAATGTGATCAAACGAGATCGTACAAATGTTATGAAGAGTAGGACTTCCGGTGAAGGAGGAAACCCATAGACCATGATTAAAATATCACGTTCGTGAAGACACAATGTATCAGGGTCCACATCTCTGCAAGTGCAAGGACAATATTTTTCAATTTTTACGTACATTCAATTTAAAATTAAGTTCAAGTCAAAAAATTATGTACCTGTTTGAAATCCTGACCTTGAACCAGAAAACAGTTCGACCAGTCCAAGTGGGTGCGATTCTGGCACAAGGTGAAAGTGTGTTACAAGCCCATCTAATGTTAAAATTAAATATTTGAAATTACTGAATCAGAAATTTATGAAAAATGAATGTAACAAACTTGATCCTGGATACTCCAGACTGAAGAATATTCTCTCGAGTATTTGGATACTTTTGAGATTTCAAATTCTTCAAAATCCTTTTCATCATCTCCTTTATTTGCAACTGTCCAAATGAGTGACACATCAGATTGCCCTGGAATATTAAAAGCCTCTTGTTCTGCTTCTGTGTATTCTTTGATTGTAGAATTCGTATAGCCACCACCGATTACACGCATTTTGTATTTGCCAGTAAATGGTTCGTAGACTTGTCTCGACTGGAATCGAGTATAATTAAATTGAATCCAAAGTGGTATAGTAATTTAATTAACTTACGACAACCAAAATATCAAAGTAAAATATGACTTGTTCTCTGGCATAAAAACAAACGAAGGCATTATCGTAACATTGTTCCGAGTCACCATATTTCAAATCTTCATGTCTGAAAGTTAAAAGAAATTGTCATATTTCTTCTTGAGCTTTTTTACAAGTCATTACCTGAATTTCAAAGAATTCAGTGTAGAATTCCAATCAAATAGAACATCCGTGGCAGGTGGACAGCCGACATTAGCGATTAGACTTACAGATTCCTACATGAATTAGAAATGAATATTATAATGAGCAATAAAATCGAAAGTAACTTTTTACCCCTATCGTTCCCCAATGTGGGAGGTCAAAACAATATCCGAATGCCCCAATAAAATGAAAATTAATAGGAACTGGAACAAGCCCTGCTCCAGGAAGGGATTGCTTAAGTCCATCTGTGATATAAAATTACAAGTTCAGTTAATTATTCAAACTTGTAGTAAATTGTTGAATGAAACCGACTATTTTTAACGAGTGAGATGACAAAGGTAAAGTTGACGGCCGCATGTTTAGCTATGACTGTCCGGTGAGTATCCACATTGACCAATTCTCCGTTTGTATTGTCTATATTCAATTGAATCGATTCCAATCTTTGCCTTTGAAAATCCGTCCTGCCTAAATGAGAAATTTGGTTTTAGACTTTAGCATTGCTTTCATCTTCTGTCTCTGTCCGATTTTAACTTACTCACTAGGTATGTACTCTTGATATAAAATGTCATCTGGAATTGTATAAAGTCTCTATAGTCAAAGTTCAAATAATATCGAATTGAGGTTTTTCTCGAGTTGATCAAGTCTCTGTCACGGTCTGAAATTAAAACAGAAAAAACTCATTACTTTGTACTTTAACCAATATATTCAATTTTTCTACTATTGACACGAGGATCGACTACAATTCCAAACTTGGAAGGAGACTCCTTGTAATATTTTACGATTCCTATAAAAGTCGCAGGTCCTTTGGATTTTCGCCATCTAAGTAATCATACCACCATGAAAAATCTCAAAACATCTGAATTTAAATAAAAAAACTAACAAGACGAATGGGTCTCCTTCAACTTGAGAATAAAAACTCGTGTGTAGATTCAAAAACGCTTCGTAGATGAGCTTGTAGCTCGCGACTTGGAAAGCCATGAGCGTTTGTTGATTGTCCGTAAATCCCAAATCCATGTGTTGAAAAGGTTTAGCCATTAAGAAAGTCATGGAAAACGGAAGATATGTTTTAAATTTCAATTTTTCTTGCAAATTTGCAATGAATGTACTTGTGTTCGCCTCCTAGTCCCTGTATAATTCTGTTCAGTAGTGAATTTGTTAAAAGAGCACATGATCGCAGTTTCAGAGACTTCATAGTGGACAACTTTTTCATTATTCTGAAAGAGACACATTACACATACGTATTACATTGTAAAATAGTTATGCATTAATTCAACTAACTTGTTTTTGTCTTTCCGTAACAGTTTTCAATTGATTAATGAAATACGCATTTCGTAGTGCGAGTTCAAAATTCATTTGCCTTTTTACTATTTGTGTGACTTCTTGTGTTGTGGAATTTTTTATTGCGACCAGCTGCCAACAAGGTTTAATGTAAAAAAATCCGAATGTATTCAAAATACTCAATTTTTACAAGTACCTCAAACAATTTGTTGAAACTATCAAAAAGAACTGTGAAAGGAATTCCCTGTTGAACTCCATGTTCTTTGAACAATTGAAGTTGTTCAGTCGCCAAAGTTTGTCCAGCAGCACGCAAACGGATTTGACTGTTTTGCCCAATTGTTCCTACCCAAAGCTTCAACAAAATATTTTTAATTAAAATTAAAATGAAATAAAATTCAATTACTCGAAAAAAATACCTCACGTTTAGATGTCAAAAAAGCATAATGTGAATCGCTTGCAAACGACATCATTCTGATCCTATGTTTATGTCCATACTCAATGGAATGGAAAAGTTCGGCCTTGCTTCCAGATTTTCTGAAATTATCAGAATGTGGAAAATTCCTTGAGAGTCCAAAGGAACTCCCAGCATCCAAACTGTAAAATGAATATTTAATTTCGGGTAGATAAGCTATCTTATATTGTAAATCTTAATTTCAATTCAACCTGTGCAGCAAGCGATTCCCAAAGAGAAACATGTGTTTGGAAATCTAATAATACATGGAAGAAGAATGTTGATTTTTAACATTTTTGTCCTTTAGAATTAACATTAACTAATCAAACCTGGCGAGTATACGACATTCGCGTTAGGTACAGATGATCCCTGTGAGCAAAATACCATTCTTCAAAACAAGTTCTCCGATTGTCCCTGAGTCCAAAGTATGAATGACCAAATGTCAAAATATTTCTGACACCCTGATAAAAAATTAAAATTTAGACATAAAATTAGTCATCATCTTTTAGTTCTGGATTTTGTACTAACCTCACTATGCGTCCCCTGACAAGGGACTTGAGGAATAATGCTCGCAATTTTCCAAGTACTACCCTCCAGAATTACTTTTTTGACTGCAAAATCCAAAAATTAATAGATTAGATCAAAGTTAAATCAATTTAACGAAATACTGTAGCAAAATCCTTACCCACATGCTGGGCAATGACATACAATCGAATATGTTGCTGGCCAAATGGACAAGCTGTTTCAGTCGGTGGATCCGCGGAAAGACATATTTCTGGATCAACTGGATTACATGCCTCAGCACCAAGGGCACTTCTGTTGGCCACATCAGCACAGCTTTGATTTTTGAAAAACGTAAATGTCATTGTTACAAGAAGTTGAACTGTGTCTGGTGCAGTTGGAACAGGGGTACCATCTATAATACGACATTCGTGCTCTGCCTCAATGTCTACGAAATTCAATTTAATTTAATTTATGTAAAGTCAGTAAAAGTTTAAGAAAAGTAAATAATTGCAAATACTTTGTTCTGATTTCCAATTAAATGCCACGTTTCTTGAAGCATCATTCTCAAAAACTGAATCGATTTCATGATGCTTGACTTCCAAACATATTTTCATGGCTTCTGTCAAATCCTCTTGTCTTATTTCTTGCCCTGTGGCTGTCCCACTCTCAGGAGGCCTGACATCTCGATCCACAAATTCATCCTTACCAATTCTTACCCATTCCAAGGGAGTTCCTAAGTAAAACATTATTTTAATTATATGAAATTCTGACGAAGGATTAAAAATCTCATTGAGAAACCTGGAGTATGAAGTCTTGCATAATGAACTTCTTGATCAAATTTTGTGACAACACCATCATTTACAACTTCATAGTCATAAGTGACAGCAACTAAAGGGTCATAGTTCATGAGAGCTACTTTGAGAATACGGACAAACTTGAAACAAAAAAGTCTTTTCTCAGCTTCAAACGCACGTAGTACACGATCCTTGGCTACAGTCACATTCGAGTTGGCATAAAAGACGACAAGTCCATTCTAATTTAGAAAATTAAATGGAACAATTAAAAAATCTACTAGGTTTTTAGGATTTTGCAAATTCATACCGATGTGAGAATTAAAAATCGATCCTCCAGAGCAATTATTTCAAATATAGAATGAGAAGAATTACTCAAATGATCCATAAAAGCATAGCGAGTTCGATGATGTGTATAAACATGTGAATCAAGCTTAAATGGTTCCGAATACATGATTTTATCGTAGCTTTGTCCTCCTTTGGTGATTTGTTTACCAGATGTACATTTGAGATTATCATCAAAAATAGAAGCATTTTTCCCTTGGTTAAACTCCCACAAAAATAAATTGATTGAGTCCATATCTGGGTCAGAGATGAGGATTAGATCAGGTTGATAGAATCCTGCAATGGCAACCGAAGCAGCTGTCCCAAATCTACCAAAAATTAAATGAAATTTTAAAAAAAAATTACAAAATGAATTAATTAATAACGTAACGTACGTGTGTTGAGGATAGAAAAAATCATCCGAGTCCAGGGGATAATAACTGTGAGAAGTATCAGGGGCTGAGATTGGATTTTCAGATTGGGCACTAAAAAGCATTTCTAATAAACCATTGTTGTTTTCTGCCAATACTGGATCCTCTTTAGCTCCTATTCTATCCAAAGGGAAAAAGTACTTGGCCTTGACACTTGTGTAAACAATGTCCCCAACCATAGTCCCATTGTTCTCTGTCTGATTGCATCTAAATTCCCGAGCTAACTCAACTTGTCCAAGCCCTTCTTGTTTTCTTGAATGAAATGGGGTGTGATATATAGTCTTCCTATAATACAAATGTATCATTACCCCACAAATATATTAAAATTAATAAATTATATTAAAGACTCACTTAAAACTTCTAAAACTTCCAACAGCAGGGATTGTAACTTGGAAAATTGGAATGCTCAACATGACGAGTGGGGCGACAAATGCAGGGTAACAAATTTTATCACTGAGGACCTTTGATTCGGGATCTTTGCTAGCGAGACCGTCNTGGGGCGACAAATGCAGGGTAACAAATTTTATCACTGAGGACCTTTGATTCGGGATCTTTGCTAGCGAGACCGTCATCTGGGTTATCTGAACAGGCTTTATTTCCTAAAAATCGACAAAATACCATATATCAATTGAACCAAAAAAATTATTGACTCCAGTAGCTTACTAACTTGGAACAACTTTGAATCCGAGATCTGGTGTGAGGTCAATTAAAGATGGTGTGAAAACAACTTCTAGACTTGCAGTGTAAACAACCCTTGATGTGGGAGGTCGATAATTAATTTTTATTTCAGGTATGATCCCTTGTTGAAGAATGGAATGATAAAGGGTATCACTGTAAGGGCCATCATCGCATACTCCCTAAGTTTTCAAAAAGTCGGCATATTTTTTCACATAAAATTAAATCAACACTTACCCGAATCAAGAGAAAGTATGGAAAAACGTTATAAACTTCGTTCTCACTCCCGCGTTGTTTTACAGGTTCCAAGTATCGTGTTGTAATCTGGTTCCTCCAGCTGTTCTCTAACATCCCATGGATCTCTTTCATTAAAATAAGTTGTCCATACTCGAAATGGGTCTCTTGATGTTGAAAGGTCAAGGATCCATCGGCAATCCCCATAATTGTTAATAACTATTGGTGAGGACAACTTGACATGCTTAGTGTTGGCTGTGACATTCGTGCTGGGATGTGTTGCTTCATCGCATTCAGTGTCATTGCTACCCAAACACTCTACGTAATGGACACCCTTCAGGAGAACGAGTATGACCAAAATATACGATTTTTGATGAAAATTCAATCTTGGCCATAGTGTTGGACTTTGTTCATCCTCTTCAGAGGAAAATCTCATTGTGCTTGCAGGATCATATGTCTTCACAAGGTCACAATGTCAGCGTAAATTAAGTTGATACAGAAATAATCACTACGAAATCCTGAAAAATTTAGCTGAATTAAACTTCAGAAACTAAAAACTAAGCTTGAATTGCCACAACTTGCCACATTCAGCTTTAAAAATTAAAATTCACAAATAAAAAATGCTTACCTTCGTCTTCTTTCTCGTATATAAATGTATCAAATTTACAAGTTTTTAGGAAGTCTCAAAGAAAATGACCTAGGCAGACTAGGTCGTATTTTCTTCGAGACGATTCGTCTGGTTTTCCTTTGAAAACGCCTAAACCAAACTTCCCGCTAAAAAATGAATGATGAATAATTTACCGCCGATCATTTTAATTTTTCCTTAAATTATTTAAACAAAATTGAAAATTAGTTGACGAGTACAAATGAATTGAACTTACAGAACGAAGTTAATAAAGCTTTTAATTTCATTGTTGTACATAGAACCTTCGAAAATCAGATGTGAATTAGTTGACGAGTACAAAAAAATGAATTGAACTTACAGAACGAAGTTAATAAGGCTTTTAATTTCATTGTTGCACATAGAACCTTCGAAAATCAGATGTGGTTTGCTTAGATTATGCATAAAAATGAAATGCAAGTCAAGTTATTCTGATTTCAAAAGGATTATTTATTTCTGAGCCCCACTTCACATTAAATTTTATACAAATACATTGTTACATGTGGAAAATCTACAGGTGAAGAGGTGTAGGAGAATTGAAAGTTTAAAAATGTCAGTAGCAAGGAAAATTTTGATTCTAGTTGACGATGACGGCGTTGTTGATTCCATGTCCGTAGTACTATTAGTATCATTCATCTGATTGTCAGTTGTTAGCTTGATTGATGGACTTTGACAAACTTGGTCCTCTGAATTCAAATAGCAGGTGAGACCTGCGACACAATCCTGGTCATCTATGCAGTCACCATCAACACCTACTTTTCCAATGAAGAGGTGTAGGAGAATTGAAAGTTTAAAAATGTCAGTAGCAAGGAAAATTTTGATTCTAGTTGATGACGACGGCGTTGTGGATTCCATGTCCGTAGTACTATTTGTATCATTCATCTGATTGTCAGTTGTTAGCTTCATTGGTGGACTTTGACAAACTTGGTCCTCTGAATTCAAATAGCAGGTGAGACCTGCGACACAATCCTGGTCATCTATGCAGTCACCATCAACACCTACTTTTCCAAACTGGTCACTATTCCTGCAAGTACCTTCCAAACACTGGAGCTCAGGTTGACAACTAATTTCCAATCCTCTGTCAATCCCACAAGGTCCGCCATGTCCAGCAATGCAAATCCCATTGGAGTCACTAACAGAGGGATAGTAGACCCCTTGGGGAAATCCGTGGTCAATGGGGCTATCCACATTTTGACAAGCACATTTGGAATTAATGGCTTTTGTGTTTGTCGGAGCACAAACCAAAGGATGGGAATACCAACCCCCAGAACTTTGAAAATCACATTGCCATAACTTGACAAATCCTGCTGCAATAGGATCTATACAATCTCTGTCGAATATTCCTTGACTTGTTCCTAGGGTTATGAGGGCAAGAAAAAGAACAATTGTCTTGAAAACACATGGAGGACCTTTAGGAAAATTCATGAGTTTCTAATATTGTTATGATTACATATAACGAGAAGCTAGAATTAACATCTTACTGATAATTTTTAATCGGTTCCAATTAAGTATTTTTCGAAACGTACATTTGTTTATTTAAGCCAAAGAAGTTTTGAATCAAATGCACAGTTACTACACCAAATGTGCAACGCACTTAAATACAACTACTTTCAAAATTAAAACTACAGTTGGGATTGTTGCAAACTAGAATTTTTAACCTAATCTCAATGCAGGTGTTTCTGGAGTCACACATCGTTTAATGATATGAAATTGAAAATCAGCAGCTTTGCAGCGAAGATCCTCCTGGCAATCAATGTCATCATAGCAGGTCCAATTCAGAGGTGTTTTCCCCACTTTCGTCGGATCTCGACAACGACCCTTGATGCATTCATTGCCACTTCCACATCCAATTTCCAATCCATCATCTTCACCGCATGGTCCAGTTCGAGCAATTGAGCATTTCCCATCAGAAGAGAGGTCAAGGTACCAGGCAGGGGCATCCATAATGTATCGGTAGTGATCGCAAGCACATACATATTTTCCTTCTTCGTTGTTCTTACAAGAAAGGTATGCTTCAGCATCTGAATCCTTAGGCTTGAACATGCAGACAGGGCTATCTTTGCACTCTCGATAGAATCCGGCTTGAGTAACAGTGACGGCAATTAAAACCAACCCCAGGGGAAGAATCAGACGTGGTGAAGAATACATGGTTATGATGCAGTTGTCGTCGTTAGGAAGAAATACTTTGAGTTCACAAAATTGTATTAGGAACGAATTTGGACTTGTTTTTCTTAAATACTTGCTCTCTCGGTGTAATTACACGCATTAGAGGTGGATCGAATGGCTTTAATTGTAATTGCGACGACCACATTATGAACCGAATGAGTTAAATAACCAAATTAACGTTATCAATAATTGTGAGTTCCTAATAAGAGTGAATCAAGTCTTAAGTTTCAAAAAGTTTCAAAGTGTCACCTTTGACCAATACTTAGCTGCAATTCAACGTAATTAAAAAAAGTTAAGCAAGAATAAACTCTTTAATTGGACATTGATGGTCATTACTTTACACATGAGGCAATTGGAGAAGAGTTTCAGCAAAATACTCATGTAGAACATTTGCATATATCCAATCCAGGGTTACAATAATGTAGCTACAAACAGAGATGCAAATTAATACAAACTCGCTCGGAAGGTTTTTAATTATTATTAT
Organism: Thalassaphorura encarpata; assembly: GCA_009869925.1. Classification (NCBI taxonomy): domain Eukaryota; kingdom Metazoa; phylum Arthropoda; class Collembola; order Poduromorpha; family Onychiuridae; genus Thalassaphorura; species Thalassaphorura encarpata. The sequence goes on from WJEZ01003461.1 coordinate 10,309, forward strand.
CCATCGTGTCGTGTCCTCAATAGGCAAATTGAGTCTTCTAAACTCATTTGTAGTATAAATCAAATTGAATGCAATTAGAAATGTTCAAGTCATAAGAATGCGACTAATAACACAGAATACAGGATACTCTTTGGTTTAAAAAGTGTTGATTAAAATTACTAATTATCATTGTGCATGTATGTGAATTTCACTGACAAGATTATGGCCAATACGAAATCTTAGATTCAGGCATAGAATGGTCATGAGGTTATATTCACTTAGCTCAAATTAATATACAACGTCAGTCTGAATTTGCAAACAAGTATTTCAGATTCCATCTGATAAAATTTTTACTTGTTCAATTAATATATCGAAAAATCAAAGTTTGTGGTCTAAAACCGTCCATTTCGACTCATGAGCTGGAGGATTAAAAAACCAGTTTTACAATCAGGTTTAGATTCATTACTCGTACCAATAATTTAAAGTTCCGTGTTTTTTCTGATGTTTCTTATA
>WJEZ01003462.1:0-10800 GCA_009869925.1 Thalassaphorura encarpata
TGATTTATTAGCAAATAAAGCAGCAGACAAGAGAATCGCAGATAAGAATTTACGAGGTGCACTTATCAAAAAACCCAAACTGTGACATCAAAGGCAAAAATAAATATCATTGTAATACACCCGGCAAGGTGTCCAATTTTTCATCATACATTTTACATTAACTTTCCATTATAATTCTGGAGATTAGCGACGAACAAGCAAATCCGGATAAGGCCAGGCCAGACCTTGACTTTTATATGGACCATCATGCAATATTTAACAATTTTCCCAAATGTGTCATAAAAGCTAAGCCGAACTGAGCATACGAGTCAAGGACATTTCGGGAAAAAATTAATGACCCAAAATCAATCCTAGAATAAAAGCATAGGATCAAGGATCAATCAGACACCGCTACGATTGTGATGATAAATTTTATTATTTTGAGGGATGAGTCAATCCTAAACTATTTAATTCTGGTTCGGGCTTATAAAGATTGTAATCTGCACTGGAAGGTTTAATTTTTTTTACAACGTAATGATTTTTATTCATGTGAATTCTAAGTACAAAAATATAAATTAATGTTATATAATGCAGCTACTCTAAATATCTAAATTTCATGTTAGTATGTTATATAAAATCGTTAGATCTCATTTCCTTGTTTGAGAAAAAATGTAATAATAAAATGTAGCCATAGCCAGCTTAGCTGAGGTCAAACTTCAATGGATTTTTTCAAAACTTCCAATTCCAAACAAACTTCGTGAAGCAAATCCTCAATGTGAGCTTCTGTAGGGAAAACGCTTTTGCATGCTCTTGCACGAATCGTCAGATTTCCACAATAACTCAGCATTGCAAATCCCAAGGCTAAAAAACAATCGCAAATTAATTTCAGAACTAATTCACAGACTTGACCCTGACTGACCTGTATTTCCATGAACAACCCCACCAGTGTGACCCATTTCAATGACAGGATTTCCCAAAAATTGACATATTTCGTTCGGGCCAGGGAAATTGGACATGACGGATGTAGAGAGATAATTATTTGCACATGGTTTGATCATACATGCGAATAAACCACCGAAAATTGGAATTTGCCAAAAATTTGTGAGTGGAGTAGTTGCAAGTTTTCATGTCATTCAAATGTCTGTGAATTACTTCCATTCTGACCTTTGGATTTTCCAAGTGAACTGGAAACTTGAGGAATGCAAAGGTGCTGAAAATATGCACAAAAATCAAAAAATAACTCACGTTACTTGAATGGGTACTTAATTATTGTAATATTTACTAAAAATTTCGTAGTTTGGTTGTATGCACTGTATCCGCAAGTGGAAAAGGAGCCAAACTGTGCATCATGGCTGAAACTGGACGTCCACGCTTGAGTAAATAATTTCGAATTCCACCCGTTAGTGCAGCTACCAGTACAGCTGTAAAACTAACATTGTAGCCTCTCTTGATTTCCTTGATATAATCCAATGGAATTGGATTTGTTTGAGCATGAAACCAGATCCGACTTAGTTTGCTTTCTGGAATTCTCCATTCGTTGTAATCTCGACATTCAACTTGTTGTTTGACAGATTCATAAGGAGAACGAATTGCAAATACCAAATTGTCAATCACTTTTCGACACATGGATCTCTCTGTCCGAGCTGGTAAGGCATATTGATGTTCGTACAATTGACAAATTTCTCTAAGAAGTAAATTCAATAAGGAATAACCATCTGCAATTCCATGATGAAGACGATAGATAAGGGCAGATTTATGCGTAGGACCTTGATGATTTGCTGGCAAATAATTTGGAAGTAAAAGAACTTCCCATGGGGAAAATTTTGGAAAAAATGGTCTCCCTGTCAAATCAGCTTCAATTCGAACCAAATCTTTAGAAGTAATCGGACGATTTGGGTCAGATTCATCGTAGAATCGAATATGTCGTCGAATATCAAAATCCTTTTCCCATTTCCAAAACATGAATCCCATCCACTTCTCGTAGTACTGGCGACATTCTGGGTAAACCCAATCTCCATTGTTATTCACATCTACACGTTTTTGTAATAGTTTTTCATCAATGTCTGAAATGATGCGCTCGTAGTCTAAGTGTCCTTCGAAACACATGGTTAGAACCAAATTACACTTTGGCTGACCTCCACGAGACCCGTCCCAATCATCTACGGCCATCACTGCACTTCTCGTCACAATCATTTTAGACAAATCTGGACGAAATACTTTTTTTAATTGAGATACGACATATCTCCATACATAAATCGGAGCACAAATAAAAAGGAGGACACACGGAATTAGTAAAAATGCTGGGATCGTGAGTAAAATTACTCGGATCAAACGAAGTGTTTTAACACACGTTCTGTTTAAGCCGCGGACAACCATTTTTAATTGTACGGATTAAATTAAAATCTTAATTTTCTATCTGAATGAAGAAAACTCGGTCATATCGAGCTCAGCTCTGTACTGGTAATGTCCAGAATATTAAATGGTCTCAACAAATCCTTCATTTTAAATTGTGTCAAGCTAAGAATAGAGTCGAAATGAATGAATGGGTTGAAGGATCTGACCTCATTTGAAATTTACTAGGTCAACCCTTCCTAACCTACCCGTTGGATCCTTAAGGGATGGTATGACAAGGCAAAGGCCAAAGGAACCGCAACCGCTAGCTAACCGAACGATACAGCTACTCTCAAACACATTCCACTTTCCTTTTCTACTAATAGCCATAGCCACCAGACTTTAAGTCAGTCATTCAGGTTCAGATGGACTGAATGAGACAATTAAAAGTACTGTAGGATTTTGAATGTTCTGCTCTGTGTTCGTAGTGTTTAATTTTATCTTTCATCTACCTTTTCATTTCATTTACCTGTGTTTAATTTTTTATAATAACAAAATAAGATATTCCGTAATTCGGAGTTTTTATGTTCATTTATTTCCACAATGTTGGGTTCAATTGAGCAACTAGTAATCATCTCGGGTCACTTCACAGATGGGTGATTCTGAATCAGAATATACCGATTCCTGATCTTAATCATGGTCAAAATATTAGCTATCCTTCAGTCAAACTATTATTTGGTCACTACGAGAAGAATACCATGGTTTTTGTTTCGACATTTACTTTGTTTTTGTTTCATTTTATCACTTATGTCGCCCCTTTGCTTTTTCTTGGCCGATAATTTTACAATAAATTTTAAATTTCTGTTGTAATACAATCGAATTGAAAATAAACATCTCTCAGAAGGCAAAAGTGGTCTAATCTATCCGGAATGGATCAGTTTCAGGGTCAGCCTCAGCAGACGTTCGCTGCTGCTTATCCATGCTTTCCAGTCACAATGCTCCCTGGAAATGGAAATAGGGCTAATGTTGAGAATGGTGGAAAAAGTATGACATTATTTCCCAATCCACAATTTTTATTTTGTTTATATTCTTCTATTTTTTTAAAAAAACAAGTAATACTACCTCCATCGGCCCTATCTACTCTTATTGAACTCAATGTGGCTTATCCTATGATATTCAAACTGATGAATTATAATGATCGTGACCGTAGTACTCATTGTGGAGTATTGGAGTTTATTGCAGATGAAACAAAGTGCTATGTCCCCCCTTGGGTAAATTGAGATTGAGAATAAACAAAACTAAATTGCTACAACTGGCTAATTAATTAATTGCTGTAATTGCATGCTCCAGATAATGTCGCATTTGGGATTAGCAGAAGGAGATATTGCCCAAATAGAAATTGCTGTCCTTCCGGTTGGGACTTTCTCAAAGTTTCAGCCTCAGTCCACGGAATTTCTTGACATTACAAATCCAAAAGCTATGCTAGAACATGGTCTTCGAAATTTTTCATGCCTGACTGTTGGGGACATTATTTCCATCATGTACAATGAGAAACTTTATCAACTCAAGGTTATGGAGTCAAAACCAGAAAATGCGGTCATGATTGTCGAATGTGATTTAAATGTAAGTCAAGTGGGAATTGGTCATAACTTAATTTCCTGAACCGAATGACCTGATCTGACATTTCAGGTGGACTTTGTTCCTCCATTGGGTTATGTTGAACCGGAACGTATGAAAAATGTTGAACCACCAGAATCCGAAGTAAAACATGATGGGAAATTTATAGGAACTGGACACAGGTGCATAATCAATCTTAAATGTACTTTATCAATAAATTACTATCCAAAATATTTTAATTGTTAGACTGGACGGTAAATCCGAAAACACGGAAGGAGCCCCTGTGACCGCGAATAGAAAAAGAGGAATTCCTGACTACGACTGGTACAAAAAGAACGGACGTGATACAGGAGCTTGCTTGCATTGAATTTCCAAGACATTTCAAAAAGCCCAAGATTAACAATGGTCCAGAACCAAAACCTGAATTTATTCCATTTGCTGGGGATGGGAATGTTTTGTACCCAAAGAAATAACAATCTTTGATTTCATAGTAAAATCAACCCTTTCCATTTCGAGAAAAGTCCACCTGATGTTTTAGTATTTGTTAATAAATTGAACTAGTACGGAATAAAATGATAGACTCTTGTGCGAACTCTACCGTTCTTAGGCCTTTACTTTTTTTGCCCTGCTGTGAATTGAGTCGCAGTTTTGTACTTTCTCCTTTCTCCCTAAAAACATGTGAATTTGGAGTACACACGGACACGAACGAAATAACAAACGAAACGATTTGAGAATGAAACGAAACGAAACGTGTGAACGCTCAATCGTGCGACGACTGACTGCTGGAAACTAATACGCAACATTACGTAGAATAAATCATTTATTTTCATCCCATAATTTGAACTCAGGTAAGTTAAAACATTTTAGTTAGTTAAAACGGTTCATTTCAATCTAACCAATTAACTATCTGGACTCAACATTGATTTATTTAACCTTAGTCAATTGGTTTGGCTTTCTTTGTTAAGGTTCAATTGGAAAAATTGAGAACGATGTAGCCTTAGATGTGGGACACGTCACAAGAAAAACGTCATGGAATGATCTGAATCCTCAACGATACCACCATATCTGGACATGGGTATGACTGTCTTCTTTTATTGTACTGACTGTACTGTGTTGCATTTGTATGAAATAAGGTCAAATGTTAGTAGTCTATTTAAATTGATAATTGATCCGAGTTTTCATAATATCGTTTCGTTTCTACTAAAAGCAAAACATAATACAGACCACAGGGTAATGTATTACGTGTTTTAGGCCTAATCTAAAAAACGAACAGTAAATAATGCATGGAGGAAATGCTTTGAAGTTTCCAATTAGTTTTATCATCAAGGTTGAGTTTAAATCATTTTCGATTTCGAACAAAAATGACGTTCTTCGAACCGTCTACCACGCCGAGTCAATGTTTGTGGTTATGGTCATCACCGTCATCATGCACGAGACATTTCTTTTGATAAAGTCGACTCCGTGTTCGTAATATTTACTAGCAAAATGGCCAAGTAAATCAAAGCCTCAACTACTATATGTTAACAGTAGGAAATGTAAAAATTCACAAATGCTAATACGAGAACGATGACTCGTCTAATCAGCTGGCTTGCGCTTGGCCAGACGATTAATTACTTCCGGATTGCAATTTTTTATTACTGCATAAAATATCTTGAAACTTAAATGATACAACAAAACCGAGCCTGCATTTGCATGTCGCGTCTTTGTCCTATCCTTGCAATGTGCCTATCGTCTCGGCCACGAGGCCAAGACGATAGAGATACTCGAGGACTCGTGGAGCCTGATATTATTGTAAGTATAAAAAGACTTGCTTGCACTTTGGATAATCACTTGAATCCCGAGTTTGCAAAGACAAAACCCAAAAGCCAAAAACGCCCAACATGGCGAAACTTGTGAACGGTGAGACTTTGAAAGACTGCACAGCTGAAAGCTATGCAACAACTTTAGAAAATCGTGGAACAGTCATCGAAATTGGTACGCTTTAATCTTTCCATATCTTTCAAAAACCACTTAGCCTTAAAATTGATTGAATTTTGAATTGTCTGCAGCCAATTACACGAATAAGGTTTTGAAGGAACCAAACAACGTGATCATTGGAGGAACGCCAACTCTTCCACTCCCGCCGACGATTGGCCCTTTCACAAAAGAAATTACGGCATTTAAAAAAACAAGGTAAGTAGAAACACGGATCATGTACAACTTGTATTTGAACGTTGATTTGTACTTTTGCAGTGGATCTATAATTGGGTGCGAGGGAGTCGTGAGCTACGTGATTGACGACGAAACAAGGTTGGCCATCATGTACTTTCTCCCATATGGCGGTGGATCCAACTGGTTTGCATTGGCTCTCATTGATGAATTTGCTCCAACAAATGACAAACTCTTTTATGAAATGTACAATGGTTCGGACTATGATGGATCAAATCCTGATCGTAGGAGAGAATATGTGAGTCGCCTCCATATCGTGGAGTCCACGACTTGTTGCTCAATTTCCTAAATTTATTCCTAAACGTACATTTTTATTTTGATAGGCATCTGGAGGCGCAACAGTCAACGTGAAACGTGGGGATTGGAGATGCTCTGCAAAAATGAGCAATGAAGAGCATGCAATTCTTCAGGTTCGAGTTCAATCTACAAATGAAGAGCTTCGTCGTCAAGCTACTGATGAGGATGGGGATGGAGCAAACATCATTTACGTTGTCTTTGATCCACCAGAGACCATTGTGTTCGATTGAGCTAAAGCAAAAGGATACATGAGCGCCCGGACGCGACCACAGACGTTTATCAACAAACATAAAGTTAATTAACCAATCCCCATTGTCATTTCAAAATCAGTACACAATCTTAGTCTACATTCTACCTCCAATGGTTTGATTTCTCAAATTATTGTACAATAAAATTGGCAAGTTACAAAAATTCTGTACAATCAGTAAATTTTCAAACTTTTTTCGTTTACTTTCTCTGGGACATACGGTAATGTTTTTAAAATTTTATTATTAAAGAAATTATTAATAAATTCCAGTCCAGTGTTACTGTAAAATTATTATTTCGGAATGAAATACAAATTCTGGGTATTGGATTACTAGTAGTATAGTCATAGTAGTAATCCAATACCCAGATACATATTGGCAGGCATAGCTATAATATCAGTGTTGTAGAATGCAGCGATTGGTTTCAAAGCCTCCATTTGATCAGTCCGAATAAAAGTACTTGCAATCCATCTCCTTCTGTACCGTCCACCTCGACCAACCCTACAAAATTAGAATTTATATTTATAATAATAAGAAATGTAATACTGAAATTGGATATTTGACAGACTTGTGCCAATTACAACTACATTTTGTAATTTATTACAATTACGTATTTATACTTGATTATTCTGACATTTGGACTCTGACCGGCCCATGTCACATGTGTGAAAATTCTTAAATTCTTAGTTTGAGTTTGTAAGACCTTGACGTAGGCGTAATTATATTATAATTTTGTCATAAGTCATGAAATGAAAAGGTAGTATTTCTATTATACTAATTTTGGATTCCTTCACTTTCAGGTCCAGATATTCACATGGACTTGGAGCCTACTGATGCTTGGCATTGGAACAGATGTCCAACGGTGGCCTCTTCATCCCCTTCCCCTTTCCTCTCCCCTTGAACATGAACGCCGTGTATGGCGAAGGACCGAAGAACTGGAAAACTTTGGTATAAGGTTCTAAGAGTTCCAGTCCCTTATTCATATCCCCGAACACGCGTAGTCTGCTCAACCGAGACGGGGGCTAATACTACCAATGGAAAGAACAAAACTTGGTCTTGGACGTCATCTTCTTCAAGGAAAGAACACTAACGATCCTACCAATAGGATTTGTTCCAAATTTAATCTTGAACACGACGATGCGAGTTGTCAGCTGAGCGGGCGTGCGTACAAATGATTACCGCTGCCGGCTTATGTCGGTTGGCAACTACGCTAAATCATCTCCAGCTGAACTGATACGTAAGGTTACCTATTTATTTAGGTTGCTGAGAATTTCATTGCATGTCCGCGCCCTGGAAATGGGTCGCGGCTGCAATTACCAAAGATGACGACAAAAGAACATTTGCTGGCAGAAGCCAGTCTGGACTGGCTTCAGCTTAGCTACGGTCCGAACATATTACATGGATAAATGTAAATTTTTAACACCAAGCGGGCTTAAGCCTCCAAATGGTGCCGAAGATTTTTGCCAGAACTGTTGGATTAAACTCCCAACTCTGAACATACTTAAACACGGAGACATGGATCCATGATCCACTATCTTGTGTAAGGGGATGAATCTGAGAGCACCCGCTCAGCTTAAGTATCGTAAGTCGTATATTTTTGACGTGAGTGAGGTGAGCGCGAATTGGGTAATTAAACACTACGATCTACGTTTTAATAACGATTGTTTTGCTATATTACGAAAGATGACCGAACTATATACGTAAGTGCCAAAATTCGGCTAAAAAAGTTTGAATCCTCAAAGGCACAGATGACCGAACACAACTAGGAGGGGTATCTAAAGTCAACGGAATGCCTCGGCCTTGTTTTCTTCATTTTGATTTACATCAGGAATCGTTTGTTCTTAGTTTTTAACGTTTTTTAAAAAATTCTTAAAATAAAGTAAAGATTTAAAATTTGAATAAAGTTGCCAAATTAATATAAAATATTTGGGCAAAGCTACTAAATATTATTTTTGGTTTACACAGGAGGGCGGGTTAGCACAGGAGATTGATCCCGATGGCTGGCCTTTTAGTCAAAAGGTGAACATTGATCAAGGGTAGATTGAGGACGATAACCGAACTTTTCTCCCCGGCCGGCCATCCAGATTCCAGATTAGCTAAGTTTGTTTCGATGCTGGGAAATTCCGAAATAGAAAACGAGAATTCAGGCGCGTAGTTCGTGTCATGGGTCGAGTTTACACTGAAAGTGAAACTCAACTGTGTCCGCAATCAATCATCCATTCCAGATAAATAGATCACAAATGCAGAGTTGTAAAAACTTGCATCTGGGGATCCGCGCCCGATGACCGAAAACTAGGCTCTTGCAAATAGCCACGGAAGAACAATGGTACGATCCTTTCTTTGAGGACGATACCGATTGATTGGACCAGACCAGACTGATTGACCTTGACATGACCTGAGGTTATGGATGTAAACACAGGTGCGATCACATGCAAAACCTCTAAGAAGTTTATTAGAAGGTTAATGGGTCGACCTGAATGGAAAGAACACCTGCGAGAAATCATAAGATTTTTCCAAGACGATAGAACACTCATGGTTACATATATTTTTATATGATAAGCCTATGATATGGACAGAATATTATGATAAGTCGGTACATTTTTGTCGGTATCAAACGACTAGCACCCAAAAGTCATTTGAATACACGATTTTTTACTTCCACATATTTTTAAAATAATCTTATTAATTTTTATTACTGTTAAAATTAATCAGTCCATGTGAGAGGTCTTTTCCTGACCCGGTCAGGTTTTTTCCCTCTCACCTCTTTCCAAAGTTTTTATGGGTAATTTCTAAATTTTTTTTGGAAAGAGAGCGAATGCTATGGAGCATCGGAATAATTTTCCTTTTTTTTTATTTTTCAAAATACCTGTAGTAAAAATTTGTTGGGATGAATTGAATAAATTAGATAAAAATATTCGTAACAGTACAAAATATTTTGCTGTGCTCATCAATTATTTCGTATCACTAGGGTTAATTTTTCTGTAGTCTTCGACACACGTCTCCACCTTTCTCTTTTGAATTTTCTAATTTTGCAATCCGACTACCAAACTGCATTGCTCTCTTAGGGAAAAGTGCAATGTGAGCATTTTCAGCACCAAATAATTTCAGGGCCGTAGCTCTTAACAAAATTTTTTCTCCGATTCCTCTTTGTAAATTCGGCAGTGGGGCAGACTTGACCCAAACTGGGCATTTGGTCAAAAATTCAACAACGTTCTCATCAAGAAATGGTATTCTTGGGACTAGGCCATGATCAGACACGATTCGATTATCTCTTCCCATATTCCTGACGGAGATTCGATCCAATTCATATTGCATTTCTTGGCTCAATCCTTCCCATCCACGAGACTCAAAAGCACTACGATGTCGTCCATAGCCTCCAAATAATTCATCAGCACCTGAACCTAATAAAACAATTCTGGCAGTAGATTCCTTTGCAGCGAACCAAAGACAACAACCGATGGAATCATCCAAAACTGATGTCAAGGGTAAAATCAAATCCCGAATTCGGGCATCTCTCATTTCTTGCACGGCTGATTTTGTTATGTCTACAGGGATAAAATTAATACGGATTCCTTTGGGTTCAAATATCTCATGGAGGATTTTGTAGGATTCTAATCCAGTTAGTCGGTCAGGAACAAGTGTCCCATTGATTTTTCCTTCGTCTTGATAAAAGGCAACGTTAATTAAATCCAGAGTTTCTCCAGGTTTTAGAATCTCAGCAGTTAAAAATGCTAATACAGTTGAATCCAATCCACCGGAAAATAATACACTGATTTTTGCATGGTGACATTCGCCTATGACACCCACCGAGCAATTTTTACAAACCGGAGGTTTCAACTCTACACGTTGGCGGACGGCATTTCTCAAATGAACAAGAAATTCAGAAATGTGATCTTGGAGAAGGTCAGATATGATAATTAACTGATTTGCAGGATCTGTCAAGGCAATACTTTCAGATTCAAATTGTTCAGGACAAGTAGACAAATTTTCCATGTCCAATACAGTGGAAAAGCAAGGCATTTTTGTTTTTTCTTCCTTGAAATTAAACCCATGTGCTCCTACCAAATCCGCAAATTGTTGAGTCAATTCATTAATTTCCTTGCGACAGTGGGAATCCCAAGGG
>WJEZ01003463.1:0-10799 GCA_009869925.1 Thalassaphorura encarpata
ATTGGGAATCTCAATCTCAATTCTTCGGACTTTATCCAACAGGTTTGTATGCAAGCAGAAACCAAATGTGTAAAAATTATAGTGGTGGGTAAGTCGTCATTTCAAAAATTAAAAATATTGGAGGTATAAGTTTCTATGTTTAATTGGTACTCCATTTTTCATTCATCTGTAGAATGAAGAGGCGACTTTCCGCTGGAATTGCGTTAATTGGCGAACCTCGAATTATTATGCTGGACGAGCCGACCAGTGGAGTTGACCCTTTGGCCCGTCTACGATTCTGGGATATTCTTGGCGAAGCCAGAAATAATGGCCAATCTATCATCTTGACCTCACACAGGTAATAATAATAACTATTAACGATACATTATGACTACTTTTGCCAGTTCAAAAAATGAAATTCGATCAAATAGTATGGAAGAATGCGAAGCTCTCTGCACTCGTCTTGGAATCATGGTCAATGGACAATTCCAATGTTTTGGAAATGTTGAGCATTTAAAAACCAAATTTGCTCTAGGTTTTAGCTTGGTTTTAAAATTGAAACCCATGGTTCCTCCGGAGTCACCAGAGCTCTACATTTTGAACCAAGAGATTTTACAAAAATTTGACCCTTGTGAATTGAAAGATCAACATGAAGTGGGTTGAGGAGTATATTAATTTATCCTTATTCCCTAATTGATCATTATACTGCGGTTGACTTCTAGAATGCCCTTCAATATCAAATTACCAACAAAACGATTGGCTGGGATGATCTTGTCAAGCAAATGGAAGATATCAAGGCCCGGAATGAAGAATTGATTGAAGAGTATTCTGTGAAGGAAACAACTTTGGAGGATGTTTTCCTCGTTTTAGCCAGGCAGCAATACCCAACACGCACTGTGCCTGCCTCCTGCTTGAACAAATGCATTAATTGCTGCTAAGAAAATTGCAGCATGTTTAGACTCACTCAAAATTCCAATTTAAGATTCCCGTGTCTCGTACCTAGTCCTATGGGTGTGCACCTATGAAATTTAATCTGAACTTTCGTCCAACATAATAAAGACAACGCTGAATAATCTAAAAAAAAATCCGTGGTGTAGTCTGTTTCCTATCATAATGATCACATCATTTGTTTAATTGGCTTCAAGTGTGATTATAACCACGACGTCTTACTTTACAGTACAATGTCCAATTATCTATTATTCAAAAATCAATTATTGATTTTTTCTCGGATTTTCTAGTCCATCAAAAACTTCCCTCAACACTTAAAATTTATCGTGAGATAATGAACATCCGCTTTACAAATATGAAATCCAATGGTAGCTGCATTATGCTCGGAATTATTTTCTCCATGCTTTATCGTCTTTTCCTTATTATTTCAAAAGAAAAAATGATTCTGCGTCTAAGGTATCAAATAGAACATGGTCAAGCAGTTCTTGCTCCCCGTCCTGTTTGTTTGAGGAAGAACTCAAGATCCTTCCAAAAGTTGACAGTGTTGAACCGACTATGAGCTTTCTCAGAGACGAAGTACTTGCTGAATCCATGATGTTAAAACTCATTCATTTTGTCCTTAATCAATCTGGCTTTGTCGGAATTGATCACAAGGACTGATGCATTGTTTAAATTTCTCTGGTTGGTTTATGCCTTTTGTTTTGACGTATCACCCGTCCTTCTATTATAATAATTCCGGTTCGAGCAAAATGCTTTTTCTATTTTACACACAAACAAAGTATGGCGAAAAAACTCTTTGTCGTTAATTTTTTGAAGAGCAGATTTTATCAGCTTATGTACCTTCCTTGCAATCTAAAAAATAATATCAAATATTTAAGCTTGAAATAAATAAGAGTGAAAGAATTTTTTCCCAGAATTATTCTATATTTCTCGACAATTTAATTAGACACGAGAATTACATTGGTAACGTTTGAATTTGCTTAATAACTCAAGAAATTCACCATTCACATATCTTACCAAGTTGTCAATAGCTCGAGTGAAGTGAAGAGGAATCCACCATTTGACATGGAAATGCGTTGCTGTGGCAATCAAGAAAACTGAAAATGCTGTTAACAACAAATTGTTTTGCTCTATACAATAATTTGAGTCTCGCCTTCCCTCATTCGATCCAACTTTTTGAATTGTCAGTCCATCCAGAAGTTAACTGGTTGACACTTGACAGAACTCAACTTAAATCAATTTTTTCATTTTGAGAATCATCTGAAAGTTGTGCTATTTCATTTCATACTTCAGTCTCAAGAAATTAAAGCCAGTAATTCAGTGAAACACAAATACTTCGTGGGGCCAGAGACACATTTCAATCGCGTCTGGGGAATTTGAAAAGTTCGTTCCTCGTTCGTGTTCCCAATCAATTCAAAAAATGCCTTCCATCATGACTAAAAACACAAGGTCAAAGGCCAAGAAAGGTTCAACAGGTTCGCTCCACATGTTATATGTTAGGATTTGAGTCTTAGAAAATTTCATAGTATTTAAAATTGAAAATAATGACACTTAAAAATTCAAATTCTAGGATGCTTCAGAGGAATTATTTTGGTCATGTGGAAAAATTTTCAATATCGGAAGAAGTGCTGCTGCTGCTGCTTGACATGCTGCGAAATCTTAGCTCCAGCTCTCATAATCTTGCTCCAATTTCTTTTTATCTTTATGTGGCTGAACATTGGTGGTATGAGGGGGGGTGGGGGTGGCGGTGGCGGTGGGACGTCCAGCCTCTCAGGATCTCAACTGGTATTCAAGTCCTTCTCCATACGAGTATGCTTACTACAATTATGCTTTTCACCTGCATTTAGATTTGATCTTTATTTTACTTCTAATTTTATTCTTCATAATTTCTCATGTACTCCAGGACTTAAAGGGGAGGTTTATACCGTGTAAAAGTAAAAGGAGTCCATGTGATCTTACTTTGGCCTTTTATCCTCCAGAAGCCAGGGAAATTATAGACAAACTTGTAGCAGAACTAAAAGTGGCTGGGGAAGGTTACTACATTTGATTGTGTCAAAATTAAAATTCCATCCATACCTAATTGTTCTGCGATTTTAGATTAATTTTGAGAATCGAATGATATTTTGCTTAATTAGAAATTGTCAAATTGTAAGAGAATATTTGTTTTACTCACTTTTTCTAAACTTTTCCTTGCATTGTTATATTTGATATTCTGTAGTGACTGATTAATATCATTAGCCACAACATAGAAATAATAAGCAAGTGTTGATGTCGATTGTAATTGGATTTTTCAGATTTTCAACCCAAACCGTATGATTCAGAAGAAGACCTTGAAGCATTTGTAGCCGAGACATTTCTTAAAAACGATCGGATGGAAACTAATTTTATTTATGTTGCTGCAATTATATTTACAAAGGGATTCCCATTGAGCAAATCGGGTCAGGGCGACTCGCAAATATCGTATAAAATACGCCTACCAGTTGAAAAACATACGGATATAGAGACTCATGAGTTGTATCCCGTTCATGAAGGCCCCTTTGATTTTGGTTCCAAGACTAGTGGTAGTTAAAAACGACAACAGTTATATTAGATTCACTTTATTAAATTTACAATTTAATTGAGATTATCGAGAAATTATCTAGGTATCAGAGACAATTGGTATATTCACAGCGGATTTGTGCTTTTTCAGTTAATACTGGACAATCTCTTACTCCAAGATGTAAAATTAAATCCTGTGGGGAAGAAAATCCCAAATGTAAGTTCATAATGATTTAATCATTCAAGGTTTTATCCATCATTCGACATTTACAATCTACAACCAGGTCGTCATCCAGGAATATTCCATATCGGACAACCTATGGAAGAAAGAAATGGATTCTTTTAGGCTGATGATGTCATATACATCTGCTTTTTATCTCGTTAGTGGATTTATGATCATGGTCTTTTCGATAATCACGATAGTAGTGTCAGAAAAAAAGAGCGGAATCAAGGTAATGATGAGAGCTTAAGATTCCACATTTAATAACTTGCAACAATAATGTATTGGATAATTTGAATTAACGTGTAACATCAATTGGGTTTGAATTGGAAAGGAATTGATGAAAATTATGGGATTGCCAAACTGGATTCATTGGTTGGGCTGGATGTTGAATTTCATGATTCCTTACATCATTAGTGTGACGTTGCTCGTAATAGTCCTGCATTTTGTTCCCTACATGCCAGGCGGAGACGCTGTGTTTGGCCACAGTAATCTAATTGTCCTCTGGGTCTCCTTGTATTTATACGCATTGTCTTCAATAGCATTCTGTTTATTTATCTCCTCACTCTTCCCAACACGTGAGAATAACTAAAAAGAAAGGAATGTTTGGCTTAAACTTAATGTTTGGTAAAATCAAATTTTATTGCAGCAATTACTGGCGTTGTTGTGGGGCTACTAGCATGGATAGTAACCTATTTTACTACTGCCTTGACCGTTAGCCCAAACGATCATCAAAAGTATGGACTAGCAGAAATACTTGCTCTTGCCCTACTCCCTAATTACGGCTTTCAGTTGTTTCTAACTCTTACAATTAGATACGAAGGACAAGGTATTCCAGTTCGGCTTAAAAAGTACTCCATTATAATGATTTAATTTTGAACTAATGACTTTCGTCATTCTAAATTTAGCGATAGGTGTTCAATGGAGCAATATTGCAGAACCCATGAATTCTGAAATGAAGCTGTCATTGGTCTACGTTTGGGTAATGTTTTTGGCGGACACAATTCTCTATTCGTTACTCGCAGTTTACTTGGAAAATGTCCTACCATCTGAGTTTGGCATCCGCAAGCCGTGGTATTATCCCTTCTGGGTTAGAATAAAATCCTAATTTAAGGTTAAACTCATTCTTTAGTTATTTTACTCATCACTATGAATATTTTGCAGTCAAGTTGCTGCAACAAGTTACGTTTGCCGTCCTTTCGGAGAAAGAGACGTCCTCAATTTGAACAAGTGATTAATGCTGATCCACAAAATACAACTGAATTTGAAGCAGAACCAACAGGTTTAAATGCCGGGATTATCGTTACAAACCTGACCAAACAATTCGGGTGGAAAAGGAAAGTTGTTAACAATTTGTCATTCAAAATGTTCGATGGACAAATAACTGCATTACTTGGGCACAATGGTAAAACCGCCAATTCATTAACGTGAATGATATTTCCGATAATACTCACAACCAAATCAAAACTTAAGTGGCGAAGTGTGTTTGATTATGCTGGCCCACTATTTAATGTTTATAAATTCTGCACCATTCAGGAGCTGGAAAGACAACTACAATGTCAATTTTGACTGGTATGCTTGCCCCAACTATTGGAACAGCAACTGTGAATGGATTCGACATTCGAACTCAAATGGACAAAGTCCGCAGTAGTATTAGTCTATGTCCACAACATAATCTACTTTTTGAAAGATTGAGTGTTCGTGAAAATTTGATATTCTTCGGTCGCGTAAGTTGGTTATTAGAATTTTTAGCTACAATCGATTTAACCTCGGTAACCTATTCAGTTGAAAGGACTAAGTCCGAAAGAAGCAGACAAAGAGACAACCTCACTTTTACAATTGGTCGGAATGCCGGAGAAGGCTAAAGTCCTTGCAAAGAAATTGTCTGGAGGACAGGTATAAACAATTAAGTCGAGCATTTTTGTAATGTTAATTCTCAAACTTTGGTGTATTTAGAAAAGAAAGCTCTGTCTGTGTATGGCCCTGATTGGTGGATCAAAGGTGAAAGTGTTTTCTAGGAGAGCAAGGAGACAAAAATATAATGTTTATGTATTTCTTTAGGTTCTCATTTTGGATGAACCGACGAGTGGAATGGATCCTGACGCCAGACGTGCCATTTGGGATGTTCTACTGGTACATCTTTAACTTGTAAAACTAAATACTTGTAATGAATTACTTCAAAAGTATAATTTCAGGCTATGCGGGGGAGTAGAACCATTTTGTTGAGCACGCATTTTATGGACGAGGCTGACGTGTTGGGTGACCGAATTGCAATTATGGCTGCGGGAAAGCTGCAATGCTGTGGATCGCCTGAGTATCTCAAACGATTTTACGGTAAAATCCTCCGTCCAAATATTACTAAATCCATTTTAAAATTAACTTGGAAGAAGTAGGTTTGTTGAAGATTGAATGAAAGGACGATTACGAATGTTATGTTTTTAATAGGTGCTGGATTTACACTTTCAATGACGATAGATCCTAAAGCTGACAAGAACGCCATTATGGCATTAGTCCAGAAGCATTCCCCGGAAGCAAGCTGGAAATATAAAAAGTTTTCTACAGATTCTGAACTTGGCATTATTCTTCCCACAAAGGCTAAGGGAGGGTCCAAATCTGAATTTTCTCCGTTGCTATCTGACTTAGGAAAAAAGAAGCAAGATTTGAGAATCAACTCAATTGGTTTAACCATGACCACTATGGACGATGTCTTTGTCAAGTAATTGGTGTCCCTTCTAAGTTTTATTATTAACCCAATAGATCGAGGAGCTATTAGTGGGAATCTAAATTGAGAGTAGATTAAATGCACAGAATCTAATCATTTTAAATATTTGCAGAGTCGGGGAGTTGCTCGAAGGAGAGGGTGCTGAAACGTCAGCTATGCCAAGTGGGGGAGAATCTGGTAATTTCTTAGATTTTTATTTGAACTATCAAATTTTTCTAACCAATAATTATCATTGCAAGCTCCGAAATCAAAAGGATGTTGCCTTGTTCTTCTTCGATTTTGGGCATTATTTCTAAAACGGGTTTTGTATGCATGGAGAAAAAAAATGCTTTTTCTCGCTCAGGTTTGTCGATTTGTCCATATTTGTAACTTGAGAATTTATAGAAACTGTTAACGTAAACGTGACGTACCTGTAATATTTCTAGTTTGGGGTTCCGATGCTTCTTCTTTTGATTATCGTCCTCATAGTCAATAGTAAATTGGTCGTAAACAAGAATTCGCCTAAATTGACCATGAAACTGTCAGACTACAAAAATCCAATAACACTGTACACACCGGCTGATGTGAGTTTAAATAATAATTGTGTATTTCTTACGAAATTATACAAAAATACTGCTCATAATACTGTTGCTTCTGAGAGAGGAAGAGTGGTACAGTGAGCAGGGTTAATAATTTAGGAGTTTTTTTTAACACTGAACACGAATATCATATTTTACTCAATTACAATTACCAATTTCATAAACTGTCGAACATTGAAGTGTTATATCTTGTTTCAGAAGTAAAATTGATTAATCTGTTTCAGGATTGGGGTAAAACTTATAAAGGTTTGGTAGATCCTTCTGGAAAATTTGTTCAAAGTGTAAGCGAAGAGCTGACGAAAGCTCACGCGGAAGACGCAGGCACTTTTCAAGCAAAATACGTAGTGGCAGCAGATCTGAATAAGCCCGATCCAACGTCCACGGCGGATCCAACTGTTACTGCGTTTTATTCCAGCTTTGCTCTTCATGCGGCTCCTCTTTCAATTAATCTCGTCTCAAATGCAATTCTCAAGTCCTATATTACCGATGGAAACATTGAAGTGTCCAATCAACCTATTGTGAATGAAATAGCCGCACTGACAAAACTTGAATCTAATAAGCTAAAAAACGCTGATTTTGTTAGTATTTTGTCAGAGGGCATGTACGATCAATTTCTTCAAATTGGATTCCTCGTATTTGCTGGGTTCATGATAGTATATCCTCTTGACGAAAAGATGTGCAAAGTACGTCATATTATTTTGGATATATCCTATGCTATTGTTGTCAATTTAAAACTTTAAATCTTTTTCATGTTAACTATACAAGCAATTGCAAGTCATGACTGGGGTGAATCCTTTGATATTTTGGCTCTCTTCTTTTCTTTGGGATCTCATTGTGTTGCTTATCTTAGCCGGACTGACAGTCCTCGTCCTTTTATTGCACCGTAAAGACGTCTTCGCTGCCTATGATGCCGGTGGTAAGATTTGATTATTATTATTGCATGGGAATATCTAGATTACATAGACGTGTAAAATTAACTTTCATAACAGAAGTAGTGTCGACTTAATGTAATTAAAATTTGTTCGTATCTCTTCAGTAGTCTAGTCACCCCAATTTTTGTAGTTCCCACAAAACATAAGTAGTATGTCTCGAACTAACTTTAGGGGACTTTTTAATCTGTACTACATCCTATTTATCCCTTGTATTAAAGATTTTGCGAGGCATCCTTCTTATCGTTGTTATCTTTTATGACCATTTCAGGCGTCATATTTTTGATTGTTCTTGTCTTTGGCCTGACGGTGATTGCTTATGCCTATGTGTGCAGTCTTTATTTGAAAACTCCAGCTAAGGGATTTATATTCATTGTATTGGTGAATTTTGTTGGTAAGACTTATGAAAAAGTTAAACGAACAGGATTTCTTTCTATGGAACACTGATGGCTAATTGTGAAACTTGCTTTACTTTATAGGCATGCAAGGGGTTGGGACGATTAGTGGCATGTTGGCCTTTGGTGAAATGTTAGGAATAGGGAAGGTTGTTTCTGTAATTTCTCGAATACTTGGGTGGCCATTTCCCATCATTGCTTTTGGACGTACTATTAAGATATATCGTGAAATAGTAGATAAAAATGCAGAGTGCGACTTTATACCAGAGAAATTTCAGAAGGCAGTTTGTAAAATAAAAGGAACGGATGAACCAGTTTATAAGGAGCTGTACCATTGCTGTCGTAAGTTCTGTACAAACTGAGCATTAGTATAAAAATTGTACCGTCTTAAAAATAATTATATGATAAAACATTATATGAAAGCTTGAATTTTAACCATGCAATACAGATACATGCGAGCCTAGTTTCTTAAAAAGTGTTCCGAATGGACCTTGGCCTACTCCATATTCTGGAACAACGGACGATACTGGTTGCCACGTACCTATCCCGTTCTTCAGCTGGACCCATTTGACTACTAACAGCATCACGCAAAAAATCGACACAGTACCAGGAATTCCGCAAGAGCTCCTCCAGATATCTCTACTCGGGCTAGTTTGCACTCTTATTCTCATCGCAATGGAATTTGGAATTCTGGGCAGAATGAAGTCCAAGGCTGCTAAGGGACAACATAACAGGCCATCTACTGATGAGGATGTCATAGTGGAAAGTCAACGAGTTCAAGAAATGGTTGCGTCTGGTTTGTTCATAATAATAATTAATATTTAATTAAAGTGATTGTCAATTTGTAAATGTTACGACAAATCTCACAGGTCAAGTTGGTCAGGATGCATTTGTAGCCGGAGATATAAGCAAAAGCTACGGTGGATTTGCTGCTGTCTCTAATCTCAGTTTTGGAGTTCATCATGGCGAATGTTTTGGTCTATTGGGAGTGAATGGAGCTGGCAAAACCACAGCCTTTAGAATTTTGACGGGAGATGAAGTCAGTTCTGGTGGAGATGCCTATGCATTTAACCTCACCCTAAAGAAGAACAAGAGAAAATTTCTTAGAAATATTGGATATTGTCCACAATTTGATGGAATCATCGAAGTTTTAACTGGGCGAGAAATGTTGGAATTATTCGCAAGGCTCAGGGGAATACAAGGAAAATATGTGAATAGTCAGGCGACGTTATGGCTTAAAAAAACGGGTCAGTCTCAGTCCTCATTATACGATCTGACGAATACGAATACCTTTGATTGAATAAAGAAATATGAAATGAAATCTGAGTAACAACTGAATTAATTTTAATTCCGGTTCTGATTAATTTCAACAGGGTTGTACGCAAGCAGGAACCAATTATGCAAAACTTATAGTGGAGGGTAAGTGTGATTTCAAAAGTAAAAAGTATTGATATCAAGATGTGCGTGCTTAATTGATATTCCATTTTGTCTTTGTAAGGATGAAACGTCGACTTTCCGCTGGAATTGCGTTAATTGGCGAACCTCGAATTATTATGTTGGATGAGCCGACGAGTGGAGTTGACCCCATGGCTCGTCTCCGATTTTGGGATATTCTTGCAGAAGCCAGAAATAGTGGCCAATCTGTCATCTTGACTTCACACAGGTGATAACGATTTCGAATTATTATTAATGGATTAGAAATTAAAAAATAATGCATTCATGAACAGTATGGAAGAATGCGAAGCTCTCTGCACTCGTCTTGGAATTATGGTTAATGGACAGCTCCAGTGCTTTGGAGATGTTGATCATTTAAAATCCAAATTTGCCCAAGGTTTTAATTTGGTATTAAAATTGAAACCCCTTGTTCCTCCGGAATCACCAGAGCTCCTAGTTTTGAATGAAGAGATATTGAAAAAATTTGAACCTTGTGAATTGAAAGATCAACATCAAGTGAGTTGAGCATAAGATTATGTTATCATTTCTGACTTAATACAATTAAATTGTGGTTAAATTCTAGAACGTTCTCCAATATCAAATTACCAACAAAACGATCGGTTGGAATGATCTGTTCAACCAAATGGAAGACATAAAAACTCGAAATGAAGCATTGATTGAAGAGTATTCTGTGAATGAAACAACTTTGGAGGATGTTTTCCTCGTTTTAGCCAGGCAGCAATACCCGGAACGTATTGTGCCTGCCTCCTGCTTCAACAAATGCATTTCACTTGATTGCTGTTAAAACAATTGCAGCAATTTTACACTCACTCAAAATTCCAATTTAAGATTTTCGTATATCTTAATACTAGTCCTATGCGTGTGCACCTACTAAATTATATGTAAACTTTCGTCCAACATAATAAAAACAACACTGAGTAATCTGAAGAAAAATCCGTCGCATTGTCTGTTTCCTATGAAAATGATTTGTTGATATGGGCACACCTCATTTGTTTTACTGTCTTCAAGTATGATTATGACCACGATGCCTTACTT
>WJEZ01003464.1:0-10791 GCA_009869925.1 Thalassaphorura encarpata
TTCACGAATTTTGCCGTATCATAATTAGTCTTGATTATGTGACAAAGTGAAGAAAGAAAGAGAAGACAAGCGTAGATTATGTTTCTGTCATTCTCAGTTAAGTTTAGAACTAGACTCAGTTTATTGGGGTCAAAAAGTTGAGAAGACACCAATTTTATCTTGTCTGCAAAGAAAAACTCGCAAAAATTCTGAGACAAGTGAAAGCTATGAATGCTATTCAGTCGTTCGTAATTGCATATTTTCCCTTCCTAGCGCTTTGACCTTGATGGAAACCATTGACAAATTAAGTCGAATTACTCATTCAATTAAATGCCTAATCATACACATTACTCGAGTGAATAAACATAGAAGTCAAGTCAACGGACGGACGACAGAAAATGGAAGTCTGGGAAGCCTTTCTTTACAGTGCACTCCACTGCACTTGCACTCTACCACGTAATTTCACTACTTCCAGCTAAGAAGTTTTTTACTATGCACGCAACATTGTAAGAAGATCTCATCCTGACAGAATGACTGACATGACAAGCAAAGTCTGTAAACAATCACACACGCAATATGGTCTGAGTTTCTGAAATGCTTCCTTCACCAGATCTTATTCGAAGGAAATTCATTTTTCATACAGTAAATATTTAGTTAAGTACAAGTAAAATTCAAAATTTTACTAAAATTAAAATATTTCGCTAGTATTCTCGATATATAAAATTTTATTTACTTTAAATTTCAAAAATTACTGAAGTTTCTTATAGCTGACAAATTCGACCTGAATGTGCCTTTCTGATTAAATTAATGAGGAAAAAAATTGGGTCAAGTCATCAATAGAGTACCTTAAAATTTCCAAAATCCTTAAGCGCAAAACAATTGACTTCACACTTCCTAATGAATGAGCTTGATTTTGGACTGATCACGCGATGCACGCTACAATTCAATTCAAAATATGGCAAAAGTAGCACTTCCTGCCTACAGTGAAAAAAGTAGTAGTGTCTATGTAAAAGTTTGGGTCGGATCATCCTAATCAAAATCTTAGAACCACTACTATTGCTTTCAGGAAATAATGACTGATCAGAAGCAGTCACAGTGCAAGTTAAATTTTAAGCATATCTATGCAAATGCAAATCATAGGGTAATTAAGTTTTTCCTTTTACATATGACTAGCAGGGTAATTTAGAATTTATTATGATATGCATTTGTTACAATCATGATTGAAAAATCTTAACCTAAAGATACACTTTCAGATAAAACGTTGTGTCCCCAGAGCACCTAATTCTCGCCTCCACTTAAGTTGCAAAGTCAAAAATACTTACAACGGATTATTTGTCATCCATTACTTGAACTTGCAGAATTCGGCATGTGCACTTCCGTAAAATATCGCAAGTAAAATTAGTCACAATATTTTGTTTCTCAATGAAATTTGCTAGCAGAACAGCAGGTTCAACACATCTGGCCATTGGCCGTCGCCGTCGATTTCAAACCACAACAGAACATTAGTTTAGTTGAAGAATTAACTTTCCAACTCTTAAACTACAATCCAAACTTTGACCTTATTTCATACAGAAGTTAAAGAACATCACAATTGCAACAGAAATTATTCTTTTTAGTGGTTTGCAATCACAAACATTCGTCTGAGAATCTCATTAGAGCAAGAGGGTGATTCACGTAGCTGACTACACCAACAATGCACAGCACATAAAATCACCACATTAAATTACACTCTTTCTTTCTAGCACCCAAGTAAGGAGCGGCGGCGTCAGCAGCGGCAGTAGAGAAAAGATTTTATTGCCTCGAAATTACACAGATGAATTCGTGAGTGTCGGCCAATATTGGTTCTTGTTCTTGTCTCTTGAGGAGAGGAGGAAGACGTGAACATGTATCACCTATGAAAGCGAAAAACTCACTGAGACTGAGAGGGCTCGGTGAAAATCTCGGCCTGCTGAAGCTACTAAATGTGCGTAGCGTAGTGTTCAGCCCAAGCCTAGTCGGAAGTTAAGTTTTCTATTTTTGAGAGAAGTCAATGAGTTTTTAAGGAGGTTTTCTTACACATTATACATATTACTTAAATGTCAGCTTATGCTTCAAGTATCTCGTAGATAAAACTGATTTTCATTGAAACTACGCTATAAATACAAGTTATGTCTACCAAGCTATACGAAGAAATCAGTGGATAATACACTACTTACAAGACAATTATGTGGAGTTAAATCGCAGAATAATTCTACCTAGTCATTGAAAGAATTGTGTTTTCCATGCATAGCATGGTGTATTCTCAACCTCAGACAGAAAAAATTAGAGAATGACCAATCAATCAATGTGTGTTGAAGGAAGGACAGAACACGGCAAAGGGTTCATTATATCATCATCCCAGACACCGACTCGACTCTCTTTGTAGGACTCACAGGACTAATGATGATGAGTCTTCTTGAATGAATTAAGCTTTGCTTGCGCGATGCCATCCTTTGAAGATGACAAGTAAAAAGTCAATAGGGATTGAGTAATTAATGTTCTGGAGAGCAATTAAAGGTCAAGAAACTGAATGACAGGCAGTTCAAGGTTCCGTCTTCAACTTGACACCGAAGGAGAAGAAATTTGCATAAATTCTAATTAACCTTCTTAATAGGTAGAACTGGGATCAATTAAACGCAGCCTCAGAATTAATCCATTGTATTCTATAATTTTATCTTCAATGTGTTAAAATCCTACCTCTTAGAATTGTAATCATGGATGGACAAGAATATGTGTAAAATTACAAAACATGTGAGGCCCAATTAGTGTATGATTACTACTCACGACTTGGTCTCGCATTATTCTCACTACACACGAGACTCGCGTTTGGCATTGTGAGTGAGTCTGTCTGGAACTCATACGCACAGCTGGATCCGGAAAGTGTAAATGTAAATATGACTGCAGTGAAGATTGCATTAAGTGCACAAGAACAGAAATTTTGAAACCTGAGATGAAATTAATTTACGACTTAAAAGGGTTGAGTCCAAAAAGGAACAGACCAGAATCCGGACCAGACTTTGTATTCACAAATTGCTCACGAAGCATAATAAGTCAAAACCCCTGCCTGGACACGACTCTACCTCATTAGAATAATCACGAATAAGGTGTTTTTGAGTAGATTTTTTGTAGTGTAGCCCATTTTAAATGGCAAGATAAATTAAATGTTCTTTGCTTGCACATTGCACATGGGCAAGAATAAATACGCCTTTATTCTGAACTGATTAGAAAAATAATGTGCACCAACTTCTGTTCACTTCAAATATTCTCGTAAATTCTAAGTAACCTGCAAGCCAAGAGCAAGACGTGTCATTCTGTCGAACCAAGTTCAAATGTCAAAAATGAAACTGAAATTGTTAAAAACTCTTGAATATGAGTAGATTAATGAGTCTGTCAAATGAAACTTCACTTTCACGTTGTGATTTTTAATTCAACGAGAGATAAATGAGGGTGAAATGAGAGCTATATCACTGACGAGTGATTTCTCACCTATATACTACAGTAATGAGTTGAAAATTAATTACATCGTGTCAGAGCGATTCAAACAATTGTGGAGACTCAGATTCGTACGTACAAATTCAAGGAGAGCAGAAGTCATTTAATGATAATTGAAATATACTTGTGTCATTGGACTACTGGTCAAGAAAGAGTCGCATTAAATTAGTTCATTAAAATAGTCACGTAAACATTGTCATAAAATAACGACTCATTATTCCGACACAAATTAAACTAACCAAGTTCTACTCCCACATATTATGTTAAATTATAATTTTCAACAAGAATCTAAGCAAAAACCGCATAATTCTGTTCTGCCCGATTTAAAGACCACAGAGACAAGACAACACAAGAGAGTATCCAATAGAATCCTACATTTACAGAGAAATCTGTAATACAAAGCATACATATGTATGTACATAATTAAGATTTTCCTAGAAGCAAGCCAAATTTCCAGCATCTGGCATGTGCCATGCTTGGGATTGAATTTCAGGGTGGAAAGGGTGAATTTTAAAAGTTATTTCACAAGGCTCGTGTGTCATTTCCCCTACCGGAAGCCAGCAATGTGTGCACCTTCGTCTTCCATTCCAAAGCTTGAAAATAGTGAAAAATAGTTTTCGAGATGACAGACTCAAGATAAGCTCTAATACATTGCACTGGCGAAATTTTATAACAAAAGTATTAACTAAGAAATATGATCAGACTTGTTTTGTACTGTACTCGCTTGAACATGATTACGCTTTCACTTGAGCTTAAAAATGAACGCACACGTGGACAAACTTTTTTGAACTCAAGTTCAAGGAAGAAGTTAAGAAATTAATAAAATTAGTCATGCATGTGCACGAATTTAGAGAAATCGTAGCAAGGAAGCTAAGGAAAGGAACTACCGTAGCCAATCTCTCCTGCTTTTCCTGTCACCGCCGGAAATGTTTACATATCCAAATGACTACAAATTGAGGAAAAGTTTATGGGGCAAAGGGACCGTGTACGAAACAGGCATCAAAACATTATTTGACACATCACGTCAAAATACGGAAAGACTTGAGGATTTCTGATCCAAAAACATGCGACAATTTCGTTCTCATAAAGAATCATGTGTTTGCACATGTTATCGTTAATCAGTCAAAGCATCCGTGTGGAATCCAATGGAAGCACAAGCCAAGAATGCTAAACGCCTTTACGAGCACTTCCCACGCTAGTTCCGTAAGTAATGGGGCAGTTGAATGCCTTATGAAATGGTCATAAATTTAACTGCAAAATAACCAAATGTTTCCAAGACACATTCTTCCTGTCATCCATCCTGGCCTAATCCTTCAAATGAAATGCACTTGAATTAAATGAACTGGATCTAAACGTATATTTTGTCACGCATTTCTAACGGACCGAGTAAATTGGTACTCGTTAATAAGAAATAAGAGATTAACTTGTACCCATATGAAATCTAGCTTAGAATTTAGGTGATCCCCGCCTCTAATCTGCTTTCACTGTGTACTTTGGCACTTAGCTTGCAGAAAAACGTTGCGTCTGCTCTTAGTCTTAAATCAACCTTTATATAAAGTTTATTTTTGCACAGTTCTTCTGACCAAGACACATTCTTCCTGTCATCCATCCTGGCCTAATCCTTCAAATGAAATGCACTTGAATTAAATGAACTGGATCCAAACGTATATTTTGTCACGCATATCTAACGGACCGAGTAAATTGGTACTCGTTAATAAGAAATAAGAGATTAACTTGTACCCATATAAAATCTAGCTTAGAATTTAGGTGATCCTCGCCTCTAATAGGCCTTCACTGTACTTTTGAGCTTAGCTAGCAGAAAAGCCTTGCGTCTGCTCTTAGTCTTAAATCAACCTTTATATAAAGTTTATTTTTGCACAGTTCTTCAGTTGCGGCTTCAGTATGTTTTAAGACGTACGCGTGTCTGAGTTTGAGTTGAAAAGAATAACAATGATGGGATAGTACAAGTCTTCAGACTAGACAAAGCATTGTTCTACGCTAAAAGCATCTTGACAACATAGTACAATACAGCGCCTGTATTTTTTGTACAATGTAATACATTGTCATCTTTTTACTGGTTTCAGTTAAGATTGCATAAAACGAAAAACGATAACCAGTCCTAATGCAAGGGTACATGGCAAGATTTTTCTTACGACTTTTCTGCCCCTGGCATCACCAGCAAAAGTAGTTCAGGAACTATACAACTAATAAAATATGTTAGAACAAGCAAAATAATTCGGAGGACTTCAAGAATGAGGATAACAAAAATAGTAACTTCCGATATGTTGCGAAACATTTTGGACAATTCTCTGACTTGTACATCGCAAATTCATTTCATCACTAATTTTTTCATTCTCACGATTCTGATCAATACTCAGCAGGGATTCCGATAACAGAAATTATCTTAAGATAAGGATGTTGAGGGAAATCTGTTCGTATACAACTTTTACTTTTCATTAACGCATTTGAACACTGGGTTTCAATCACTAGCGTTTTGATCTGAGTTCCTACCATACTTGGCCACGGTCCGACTAATTATATAAGCCAGGTTAATAATTAATCACTTAAGAATTCCTTAATTATGAAAGATTGGCAGGCTAGAAAGTTTTAGTATTTAAAATTACATCATCAACTTTATTGTTTTTTGTTATCCGAATTCTGGTTTCATATTTTGCAGACCATAATACTTCAGAGGAAAGATGAAATTGCTTTAACTTGGTTTTGTTAAAAAATACTAAATTCCGAGTGTGTCAGATGAAATGTATAGGAATATTACATTTAAACCTCGTGAGAAAGTTTCATCGTGCCCAGATGACAATTTGGAGAAATTATTCAGATGACAAAGAAATAATACTACGGCCAAAGTCAAGCCATCCGAAAAGAACGAAAGGAAGAAGACAAATTGTAACCGGAAATATATTGGGAATGATGAATGAGCACTAAATTCTGGGTTTAGCAGAAACGTATTTGTTCAAGAGGTTCTAGTGAAAATGACCAAGGAATTTTTCGCTTTCGTTTTTACTCAATGAAGCCATAAATGGACTGGTGTCACATTCCTTTTCTCTGGAATAATATTTGGTTGAAAAACATACTTGTCATGCTTGAAAGGTTTATTTACCTCTTCAGCCAAAGTATGAAGACTGAAAGAACTAAAATGTTTCCGAATCCCGAGTTCATGCTGAGAAGAGAATCATGCAGAGCGAATTAATTTGAATGAGTTTAACTTGAAGTGTAGAGTGGGAGGACAGCCAAAATTTTGAAAAATGAGCACTGCAATTGAGTTCTAAAACAGTTAATGATTCCGCATATCCTTAAATAACATTTTTCAAATATTTTAAAATTCAAAACTTATCCTTCCTCCTTGAACTCTACTATAAAATGATCGGTATAAATTAGCGATGATTGGTAGATAGATGTAGCAAAAGGGAAAGCAACGAGTGTCACTGCTCGACCTAAGAGATCATATTCAAAAATCATTTGTTTCTAATGCAGTTGAATCAATTGATTTGAATCGAAGCACACGACTATGCAGTTCAAATCAATTATCAGAATGAGATTAAAATTTTCTACATGCACATTGGAAAGGATATTCACACGAAGTATTTTTGAATGACTCAGCGTATAATTGAGCAATGAGAGTATACAGTTGTTTAAAACACAGTTTAGGCTTGTGTAATGAGCAAATGTACGAAACCAACAGTGCAAAGTTTCACGGTTTTCTCCAATACTTTATGGGTGGGCGTTTTCTGTTAAAATAAAGTATTCAATAATACATGATTACTACCTGNTTTCTCCAATACTTTATGGGTGGGCGTTTTCTGTTAAAATAAAGTATTCAATAAGAATTCCATCATAGATGTTGACCGCCACCATTGGAAAGATACATCGAATCTCGGAAGAAATTAAACTGTTGAACTTCTTCTCTTCAGATTTCAGTCTTTAAAATGTAATTTTCGTATGGTACTATGGTTCGGCGCGTGCTGTGCCAGTGAATTGTACGGGAAGGTATCGGAAGCTATTCTATTGTAGAATCATTTCGAAACTTAAAAAATAACATAATTATCAAATGTCACCTTATCTTCTTTGCTTTAACAACATCAGAATACATACCGTATTCATCTGTAAGTTTTAAAGAAAGGCTTTGTTTGTGTGAAGTACACCCGCTCGGCTCAACAAATTATAAGAACAAGTATTTAATCATTTGGAAAGTACCAATTTATCTGTCTCACGAATCATGAACGGCCGGGAGGGACAACCCAATAAATTTTACATTTGCTATGATCTTCACCCGACATTTACTTGCAATGTCCAAGCCCACTACTTATTCTCTAATAGTCATTATATATAATCTAATGACAAAAAGTATGTAACTTGGTCTTTGACCTACTAGTGTGAAACACGAACAAATACTTGTAATGTCCAAGCCCAGTACTTATTCTCTAATAGTCATTATATATAATCTAATGACAAAAAGTATGTAACTTGGTCTTTGACCTACTAGTGTGAATGTGAAACACGAACAAATTATATTACTCAACCTGAATTAATTTAAAGTTTACTCACAAGCAAAAAAACTAATAATACTTTCATTGTAAAAAGTCCTAATAACATATGCCAGTTCAAGATCTTTCATTAAAATTTCAGAATATAACCGTACTAAAGATCAATGCCACTAACTTTCATTAAAATTTCAGAATATAATCGTACTAAAGATCAATGCCACTAGTTTCAGTTTGTCGTGAACGGTCTGTATTATTTCTGACCAGTTATCTTTCAACAAGCTGCCACAAAAGAAGAAGGCTCGAACAATTTCCTTGAAATTGAATTGCTTAGACCAGTGATTACTGGAACAATTTATACGCAACATCTGAAATTTTGATTTAGTATTCTTGCAAGGGTCGAAATTTAATGGAAGAAATTTGTGAAAGTAACCAGAAAATAGGAAAACGTAGAGTGCATCAACTGCATATGGTGCACAGGCATAATTTCAACTTTCTTAAAATAGACAAAACTCTTCTTTCCTTGAGCATCTTCAATTCCTCTTTCCATGCAAACACAAAGTTACTAACCAAATAATGCAAATGCATTAGTTTTCTGGCACGTGCACTCAAGATTTGTGAGGGTGGTACCCCTGTCTAGCGCATGTCTTTGTCTTCACAGCTTTCCTGTTCTTTCTTTCCAGGGCGTACGACATGATGTATACATCATCTCCAAGCTTTTTAGTGGGCTGCAAAACTTGGGCTCAGGTTTCTGACATTTATATTTTCACAAAATATATTTGATTAACACAATTTCTCTTGTATTCGAATATTCTTGTTTAAATTAAGCAAGAAGGCTCACTTCAATAAACTTTTGACCCCATTGTGTACCTACTTTTTTATATGAAATAAGAGGAAAGAGAAAGATTCGTGGGGTATGGAATCTTGCTTACGTTCTGTGTGTGAGTTTTAATACTTCAGATGCTATGACTCGTCAAGTTCTTTCAGTTTTTGCATTCTTATCGATGGCGATTTATTTTTTACTCTGAGGTTCAACCTTTCACTTAAAAAATGATTTATCGACGTAAGCAGTTTAGGCCACAGCGAAACGAAACTCAACAAAATTAGTACAGACCCTACTTCACTTTCGTTATGTTCTCTGTATAGTTCTTATAATACATTGTCAAAGGAGATAACTTACAAGACTTTACAAAGTCAGAAACAAGAAGTAGTTTTGAGCTTAACATGATCCGCTCCGATGTACAACTTGCTATCTTTACAATATGATAAACAAGAATCTACGAGACCATGATAATTTGACTAACTTAGGCTAGATGAGGAGTTTAGTCTAATTTTGAAACTTTAGTACACCGTGGATCGGCTTAACGGATTCAAATCAATCTCTCTGCTTGACACAGAATGAATCCAGGTTTTAAATCCTCTATAAATGGGTTTCACTCACCCTCTTGTAAGTTGAAGCAAATCGGACGGATTAAATTTAATACGAGTTGGTTCTTGGGTACGAGTACATAAGAACAATGTGTTTGAATTAGCGTCAAATCAATAGAGATTGATTAATTGCTTCAAAAAATTGGAATAAATTCGTGTTGACCTATTAAGTCTGGTCAGGCACTAGTAACTCAGCGAGTTGCTTGTCTATTTAATAATTTTTATGGGCGAGCTTATACAGACATTGTTGTTACACATAACTTTCTTTCTCATTTGAAGGCGACAGTCGGTAACATGTAATACATATTTTGATGAAAATGAGGAGACGGTACTAATCACAGGGTAGTTGTTCCGACCCATTACAATAAGATTGGGAAGATCAATAATGGCAAACCACCTCGAGCAATTTAACCAATGAAAACCACAAAATCGCCTTTTCCCTTGAAGATTGTCTAGTCTTGGCCCAGTAAAAACGCTACAAAAATCTTTGTTTTTGTGAATGAATAAGTGAGAGTAAAAATTATGCAGTTTATTCTGCACCGCGTAATATCCAATCCAAATATGTTCTATTAACAATGCTGTCAATTTCTATTGTCGAATGAAGGTTTTGGTAAGAAAGTATTTTTCGCAGTTAACACTACTATTTGCAAAAACCCTTTGAGATTTCAGGCTAAATACAACAACATGAAATCCACTTGTAAGTTTATTAGTTTGTTAGCATAAACAAAAGAGAAGAAAGGTCTCCAGGTTCTTTGCGTCGTTGGAGGTATTTCATCGTCTATTTTTTAGCATTCAGAGTACCCGAATATCCAAATAAGACCGATGAAAATGAAATTAAAAAACAGTTTTCATGGTTGAAAAACTCAGCCAAGGGCACCTATCAACTCTACTATTCTGATATCTCTTGGACTATATAATTATCCCATCAATTGTTTGTGCACTAGAACTTGGGTTACTTTAATTAGCATTTCAGTTCAAGGATGAGCGTACTACTATTAAAATTTGTATAACTAACCCTGGAAATATTCGCTACACTCGTCCATATCGCGAATCTGTTTTAAGGTTGAAAGCAACATTAGTCGTAAATTAAACTTGAGTGACTTGAATCGACAGCACGGGTCAAATCATTATGCCAGACCGTTCGTAAATAATAAACTTTCCGAGAACTGGATAAAATCTTACATAATTTCGTATTTCGATTACTAATGTGTAAAATTCCCGGATTATTTCCAATCTGAACATGACTCTGTCACTCAACTGTTGAGCGAAAACAATGTTCATCCCCCAATTATATTAATTCAATCGAACGAGACAGTTTTCCATTCCATTACGAACGGCTGAAGTTCAACTTGCTGATCTGTTCTTTTATTTAACA